>RJWJ010000139.1:149740-225959 GCA_004363605.1 Indri indri
CTACAGGCATGTGCCACCATGCCCGG
Source organism: Indri indri (assembly GCA_004363605.1). Taxonomy (NCBI): domain Eukaryota; kingdom Metazoa; phylum Chordata; class Mammalia; order Primates; family Indriidae; genus Indri; species Indri indri. The sequence goes on from RJWJ010000139.1 coordinate 149,767, forward strand.
CTAATTTTTTCTCTATATATTTTTAGCTGTCCAATTAATTTTCTTTCTATTTTTGGTAGAGATGGGGTCTCGCTCTTGCTCAGGCTGGTCTCGAACTCCTGAGCTCAGAACGATCCGCCCACCTCGGCCTCCCAGAGTGCTAGGATTACAGGCTTGAGCCACCGCGCCCGGCTGTAGATCAATTTTTGACTTTGAAAATATTTTTAAAGTGAAAGAGGGGAGAGAGTTTTAGAAGAAATTAAATAATAGTAATTTTTAAATTAAATGTCCAAGCCCCAGTAACTTTGACATATAGAAAAATACTTTTGGTTATAGCTGTAGAGTGTTACAGAATCTATACATAACCTTGGTAAATTTAAAAAATCTGAAATCATGTAAGTCCCCTTGTTGGCAATATAGGACAGAATCATTACTATATACCTGTAACATCTTTGGGGAAAAAACAAGTTGTATGTCTTGATTCCTTTTTTAATGTGGAACAAGGTATTCGTAAGTTGAAAGCAAAGAAAAGGCTTCATTGTGTGTATTCCTGAAATGTATTTCTTGGTGCATTTTTCGGATCTTACAAAGAAAACCAGTCTTAGTGAGTTATTTAATAACTTTTGATCCATTCCTCAAAGTACAATACAAAGTATATCAAAGAACAAAAATGCAATAATGACAGCATTATAAAAATCACTGGTATTTAAATGCTATATGCAGAGAGCGGTGTTTAAGTTCCTAGTAGCTGTCTCAGTTATTAATTGGCTATGATGGAGTCATCATGCAGTAATCCCATTATACATGCTTGAGTATTTATAGCTTTTAGGGACATGTACTAATACCATATTTAGTAGTTTCTCCTAAAGGCCAAAATTATAGCTTGTCTCATCTTCATTTACTTAGATGTGAATGAAAGTGCTATGAATTTTAAAAATGCCTCTCTCGTTACAGTTCATCTATTCCAAAAAGATATATTAAGTGTCTGCCATGGCACTATGCAAGTTGCTGAAACCGAAAGGCAAATATAACAAGGGTCTTTTGTTATTTGTTGAGGGCGATGAAAAGTAAAACAGAGGATTACCATCGGTATGATAAATAATTATTTGTGGGTGTGATTTATTTGAATATATAAGTTTAAGTGGTTTTCAAAAGTATGGTTTAATAGTCTCAGTCACTTGCATTTCCTTGAATTGAAGGGGAGAGGAAGACGGTGGGCTTACAGGGGGTTCACTGGGAATTGCGCATTATTCAACACAGAGCTCCAGAAGCACATGGTACGACTGCCGGTATTTCCACGGGGAGAAAAGATAGCACCTTGGTCCTTGATTTTATCGTTTGGCATAGGGTTATCACCTATGAAGGGGACAACTCAGATTTCATAGGAGGGATTGCCTGATTGGAGTCTGGAGGCAAGGCCCCGGATCTGTTCTCGCTGTCAGTGATGTTACTTATCAATTGTATAATCAGAATTGTACTGATTATACAATTCTGCTGGGTCATGTTAAGAGCTTTTAAAAGTTTTAATTTGACTTTTCCAAAGACCACTTCTCTTTTGAACCCGTTTCTTACTTGTTAACCTAGTTTGAAGTAATCCTACAGTTGTTTAAATAAATGGACTCTCCATCAGAAGTAACTATTTTTCATCCCATTGTCTGATGAGATGCTCTGAGTCTTTGATTAGATAGAAGAGTGCAGCCAAGTTAGCTCTCATCTCATTTGCATAATTTTTTTTAGTCTTAGGTAAGAAATCTTCACCAGGTCCTCTGATGATCTGGTGCTGACATAGTACTTGTCACAGAGGTGCTAATGACATCTTTCTGTGTCCCTTGAGGATGTTGGTGCCAAGGGCTACTTACATCCTTCCCGGAGTGGAATGATTTCATCCCTTGGGAATTAGTGGCTTAGTTTGTGTCATTTTCAGCCTTATCACAACGACTACCTCCATGAAGGTAGTTATTTAAAAGAAGATGGTTATGGTAAAGTCAGATGTGATAGGCCTTCATTAATAGAGTGTGGTATGCAGGTTTGTATGACTATAATAAAGTCAAGGTAATAGCTGTTATAATAAAACCAAATAAAGTTCCTGGCTTCTTCACAATTTAGCAGTAGTTTAAATTTATCATTTGTTATTGTTCACTACTTTGTTTTTGTTAGAACAAGGCAAGGAATAATAGATAGATAAACAAGTGGAAAAAAATCATTACATGTTATTTTCTATCTGCCTAAATTGCAACATAAGGAAACAGCAAAAGAAAAACCCTTTAGCTTAAACATTCCATTGACCTGAGAAAAATCGCATAAGCTCTGGAAACAACTTTTATTTTGAGAACTAGACTTGAGTCTTCCCATGTGGAACATTCGATGGAAATCCATTATAAGCTTCTGCTCCTCTAAAACGATGATGTCTTTTGCCTAAGAATAGATCCTCCTTTCAGTATAGAAACCAGATAAGCTGTCCTAAAGTGATCCAAACAGCCAGTGGCCTCACCCCCACCCCACCCCCAAACTTGACTAACAACACAGCAATATAATTTTACCGTTTAAAACTTGGCTGACCTAAACATGAACTTTTAAAGAAAACAAGAGTCATTACTGAAAGAGATTCCATTTCTTTCCGGGGCCTAATTTAAGATGACTTTCCAGAACTTTGAGAAAACTTACTCTTCCAACGGCCACTTAATGGTATAACAAAATAAACATTCACAAAAGGGGCAAAATATAGAGTTCTCTGTTTGGATTTTCAAAGTTCTGTTTTTCAGGGGTGCATTCTTTCTTTCTAGGGTTGCCATGTGTAGTTTGGAATAATTTAACAGGGTCCGTCAAAAGTTGTACTATGCATTTTAATGGTGTTAATGTATGAATAACTGTGATTTCACAAGACTTTATTATTTAAATTTTGCCCTGTTTGGTTTCCCATGATACCTCTTTATTCTATACACCTTGATTATTCAGAACCAGTGAGTGGTGGTACAGGGCTCTAATCCTGGTGGACCTGGCTTCAAAGACCTTACTAGTCGCAGTGAACCTCACGAACCCCTTTATGCCTTTTCAGACATTCAGGAATGTGGTTCTCGAGAAGTGGAACAGATTTGAGGAACCATAAGACAATACTTAAAGTGACACAGCAGAGAACCCAGGCTTTAGAGTCAGACAAGACTGAGTTTAAATTGGTGCCCTGTACTTTGAGGCTTTGTTTTGGGCAAAATGACCCTCATTTGTCTCAACTGTAAAATTAATTTTGCCTGCCATGGCAGGGTCAGTGGGATGATTGCATGAGCTATATTGCATGCATAGGATCTGATTAACTGCCTGGTACTTAGTATGAATTCATGAAATGGTAGCTGTTCTTATAATTATGGACTTGACCAAGAACTCCCATATCCAGATTCTTGGTTCTCTCATGATTGTATACATATGTTACCTACTTGATGACTTCCAAATATCAGCTATGTCAAGGATTAAGTGACTGAACAATCATTAATTTCAGGTGGTCCTAAACCCAAAGTGGTGACTTCTATGAGGTGACTGAGCCTATTTTTGTTTGTAAGTTAAACAGTTCTCTTTTTTACTTTTTCTTTTTAGAGTCCTGGGTCAGTAAGTAACTCTGAAATTCTGTGCTTGGTATAAAGCCCAATAGCAGAACTTGGATCTTTTAATTTCCACAGCTCCTAAGAAATAAGGTGTATCAAAGATGGTTATGGGGGAGTGAGGATAAGGGAGATACTATCAGTGATCTTTGGCAAACAAAACCGAAAGAGGAAAAAAGAACAAAAGAACAAAAAAGTCACTTTTGCTTCTACCAGACTTGCAAAAATAACAGTAATAAGTACCCCTTCATAACACACATGCACATTATTTAGTTCTCTAAATATAGTTTTTTTCTATTGGCAAGGAGTTTATGGAATTCCATTTAACCAGCAACTAAGGGCTTTCATGGGACAGGGAAATTTATAGTCTATGCTAGGCTGAATGATATAAAATGAAAAAGGCCCTGAAACATGTTTCCGAGGGATGAACTAACAAAGAAGACACGCACATATCCATCTGGTCCGACTGGTGACAGGTTAAGCATCCCTAATCTGGAAATCCAAAATACTCCAAAACCTAAAACTTTTTGAGTGCCAGCTTATACCTGAAGTGGAAAATTCCACACCTGACCTCACGTGATATGTCCTAGTCAAAACTTTGTTTCACACACACAATTATTAAAATAGTGTATAAAATTACCTTCATTACCTTATGTATACAAGGTGTATTGTATATGAAGCAAATGGGTTTTGTGTTTAGACGTGGGTCCTATCCTCAAGATATCTCATTTTGCATAAGCAAATATTCAGAAGTCCTAAATCTGAAACACTGGTCCCTAGCATTTCAGGTAAGGAGTACTCAGCCGATACTAACTGCTTGTGGAGGTGCTGAGCTGTAATAGATACTCTCTGGAGGCTTCTCTATGTGCATTGCTCTTTGATTTGGTTAATTCTCTTTTTTTTCATAAATTATGGATCTTTGTAATCCAGCGGGACCAGTATTTTATGATACTTGATATTATAAGTTCAAAGTTCTTTGCTATAATGTAGAATTCTGTTCGTGTTACTAATCCTTGTGGGGCAGTGGGTACTGTGTTGGTGATATACACAGATAACCTGGCAGCTTAGAGATGAGAGCAGCCAGGGGGGCTGTGTGTACCACGTACATGGTGGGGGGTGGGTAGAGGGAAGGAGGAGCCTCCACACCAGTAATAATTTTGAAGAGTCTTCAAAGATAAATCAGTGACCAGGAGAAAAAGAAACAACTTTTAGTTAGATCATTTAAATCAGCAGTATATTGATCTGAGATATAAAATATTGGGGGGATATGGGTAAATATGGGGAGAGAACAACAATTTCTCTGACTTCTTACAATCCTTATTTGGAATTTAGTTATTTCCAATAACTAGCCCGTTTTTCTTTTAAAGAAAATAATTGCCTTTTCTTAGGGGGTAACTATGTCAGCCTCAAATCAGGTTTTCTTTCCACTTTCCCCAACCCCTAAACACATGCTGGTGTCAGGGGCCTTGTATTCTCCAAGCTGCTAGCACATTTTACTATGGACAGTTCCAACAGTTACACACTCATCGGACCTTTCTGTGACTTCCGTGCTTGGTACTATTTCTATCTTGTTGGGGAAGTACATAATGAATCTGCTTCTACAGGGCAGCTCTAAAACTATTTGAAAGGTGCTGTCAAATTTCTCCTGAGCCTGGTTTTTTCCTCCTTGGGGCTAACCATCTCTAATTTCTTCAGCCATTTTTATCTGACTGCTCTTCTCTGGGTCTCCAACTTTACTCTGCCAGTCTTCAGATGGGATTTTGTGCTTTGAGCACAGCCCTTCCATGCAGAGCAGGTTGCCACTGTGTTGTTCCTTTAACGTCAGTGTCACTTAGGGCTACATTAGTTTTCTCAACATGTCTCCCCATTTCTCTGCTTCTCCAAGCCTGGAGAATGTGGTGTGCCGCAGCTCACTGGTGCCCTGGTGTTCTTCCATGCAGCTGTGATTTGCTTGTGTTTTTCTTTTAAAAATAGTTCACTGTGTCGAATTCATAGGACAGGATTTTGCTCTAACAAGAGTTTCTTGCTCATGGGCACTTAATAAATATGTCCTGCATGTAACTGAATAAGTAATGAGCCTGTAAATGTTTATACTTCCTTGTCATGATGTAGCAATCTGACATAGAGTTGTCAGGATTATAGGTGAAAATATTAAAGTTGATCTTACGAGAGCCTGCCATTTGCAAAAACAAGTTCACTTCACAAGAGTTTTTTTATTGAACTCGTTTGATTGCCTTTTTACTTAAGAAGTTTCTATCATGCACATTTGTCTTAAGCCCAACTGGAGCTATTTATTATTTATTATTCATTCGAATCTTCTTCCCTTGCTAATAAATAGTCTGGTGGTTTTTGGTAAAATAATAGTTACTCAGCAGGGTTCTCTAAATAATATAGTCTGTAAAGGAATTGAGCCAATTGCTTGTCTTGTCCTTTTTCTTTCTTTGCAAGTTTTAGGATGGCCATTATAACCTTTATCAGATACAGAGTATAACTAAGTGAATTTCCCATTCTGTCCTCCTGTGCAGTGAAGGAGACTGACAGTAAGTGGAATCATAAGTTAATAGTGAACATTATTGCAAGGGGAAAAATAGCAGCAAAAAATGCCATTTACCTGAAATTTTTAAGTGACTTGATTTAGGAAACACTTGCTCAAGCAAAAGCTTACCTCACTACCTTTACACAGAGAAATACAATTAGCACATTTACTTCTGCAACTGGAATTAACTTCTTTGCAGGATTATTGCCTTTAGCTCTTTATCCTAACACTTGGGGCCAGGAAGGAAGAGGCATTTGAAATACAGATACTGTATTATTCTACCTTAAGTGTTTTTCTTCGCCTTTGCAAGATAATATTACTAGATTGGATGTGCCATGTTTTATGTCATCAAGTTTGTGTGGTATCTAGATAAAGAAATAAGATATGATCTTATTTTAGATGTTTGTTTGCAGAGGAGGAATATCTAATTTACTTTGACGTGTCAAGAATACTTTGATATTGTAGTAGTGGTTATTTTGTTCTTTCTCATTTTAGAGTAAGTTAACATGAGCTGTATTCCCTCACTGTCCTCAAGAAATAATGTTTGGAGGATCGACTTTATGTGTGCTTTCCATTCATTTCATAGTATCATTTAAAAGCAGACCTCTTTAATCAAAGCCAGAAGCAAAGGATGTGTTCTCTTTCTTCCATGTTTTTTGGCAGATCTTACAGCCGAGTTGGAAGAGTCATGAATGGGCAATTTCGAAGAAGTAAAAAAGTAATTTTGTTAGTTCATAAAGTGAAATCTTTTCCTTTGAGAGTCCTTTGCTTTCTCAGGGTAGCACAATGCTGTGGAGGCACTGATTCATACTTTTTACAAGGGAACTTGTAGCACCTAAGAGAACCTTAAATAGGCTGACTTTGCAGCGAACGTCTCAAAAAAGGAATGTTGCAAGAAAATCTTTTGACATTCTGGTGATAGGGTTTTCTCAAAGTTAGGAGGAAAAAATTCTTCCTTAGAGTCAGCCTCCCCTTTGCTTCCTCTCTTGCTCACTATCAATTTTTTATAATTAAACAAAATTAATCATGGCAAAGAAATACACATAACATAAAATTTACCATTGCAACCATTTTTAAGTGTACAGTTCAGTAGTGTTAAGTATATTCATATTCTTGGGCAACAGAGCTCCAGAACCTTTACATCTTGCAAAACAGAAACTCTGTACCCATTAAACAGCACCCCTCCCCAGCCTCTGGCAACCAGATTCTATTTCTGTTTTTATGATCGCTTTAGATAGCTTATGTAAGTGGAATCATAGTATTTGTCATTTTGTTACTGGCTTATTTAAATTAGCCTGGTGACTTCAAGTTTCATCCATATTATAGCATGTGTCAGGATTTCCTTCCTTTTTCAGGCTGGGTAATACTCCATTGTATTTGCCCATTGTCTGTTGATAGACATTTGAATTGTTTCTGCCTTGGTTATTGTGATAATGGTGCCATGAGCATGGGGTGGCAGACATCTCTTCAAGATACTACTTATACTTCTTTTGGATATATATCTGGAAATGGGATTACTGGACCATGTAGTAATTGTTTTTAATTTTTTGAGGAACCACCATCCTGTTTTTAGCAGCTACACCATTTTGCATTTCCACCAACAGTGCATAAGAGTTGCAACTTTATTCACTTGTTTGCCAACACTTGCTTTGTTTTTTGTTTTTTTTCAGTAGTAGCCATAATTGTCAGTTTTTAACACTAACCACAATGATCAAATAATTTTTGAGTGCCTGGGTGCACAAATGTGAGACTTACGTGCAGTCTACAAAGCTGGAGTCAAAATTTTTTCTCTTTCAATTGCTTTTAAATACTGTTTTGGGACTCTTATATTTGTGATAAGTCTGGTGCAGAGTATCCTTGCTGCTTCTTGGTTTTTTTGCAGTCTGTATGGGGATTTTCAGCCTAGGTAGAAGCAGCAGGGGAACATTATAGTAGCTGAAATTGCAGATCTCAAATTTGGCAGAACCATTAGAAAAAATGTCAAGTTCAATAGAACAGATGGTGGGGGAAGCATTTTTCATGCCTTAAGAGTTTACAGATTACAGGTGTATAATGCACTGGGATGTTCCTTGCCCATGAATGGAAATGCTCCAGAGACTGTACAGACCAGGAAGGATGGATAAGGCAGATGACTTCAGCTCTCTCCAGTGATTCACTTTTTCCCTCGTTGTGCCTAACTTCTGTATTCTCTCTGTTACAGATGCTAGATAGTATCAAAATGTTTACTTGATATTCCATATGAAAAATGAACCCTCCAAAAAAATTAAAAAGCAAAAAAAGGGAATGTTTTATCTGTGCCATCAGTAGTATACTTTTTATTCGTGTACTCTTTTAACGTTGCATCAGAAATAGCTTTATAATCTGCCGCCTCTAGACTTACATATATTAGAGATTCCGGTAAACGTGGATAGAAGAACATGGGACATTTCTGACCCTTGTAAGAGTACGTAGTGGCTGAGTAACAGTTTTAAACAACTTTTCCGACCTTTAGTATGCCAGTGTTCCCTCTAGTGATACAGGCACAATTAAGCCAAAATATGAAATAACCTATTTTGGCTTCTTTTCGCTCCCTTTTCTCCTTCTCCCCTTTGCCCTTCGATTCGCAGCGCTCCTACGTGCCTCGCAGGTTCGCCCTTACGAGTTCCCACTCCTCCCTCACCCCGTCGCTACTGTGTGGCAGCTCCAGAGCGCGGGTTTGTGGCGCCTTATCTTGTTTCTGGAAACTTTCGCGGCGAGTCCCAGCTTTTCCCATTTTGCTTGCACTCCCCCACCCCCGCAGTCTTCCTGGAATGCTTCCTGTTTTGCTCTCGGTGGGGCCTGTCCTCCCGAGGCCCCCGCTGAGGCCTGCCGCGGCGCGGAGCTGTTGGCGCGGCCGGAAGCCGGGTCTGGAGCGCGGCCGCACTTCCGGTCGCGAGGCCCGCCATTGTGCTGGAGGGTCGGAGCGCGCGGCTTGGGCCTGGGCCTGCTGTCGGAAGTGAGAGGGCACCGAGAGCCAAAATAACCTGTAAAGGGATCTGTTAAACTTCCTCTAGCGGGATCGGGAAAGGCCAGGGGGCGGCATTTCGGGTGACTGTAGTGACTGAACTGGGGCTTCCAGGGGAAGGCTGTTGAAAGACTTGGTACTTCGTGGTGTACCATGACTTTTACCATTACTTTTCTCACCGTAACTTTTTTTTTTTTTAAATCGTGTTGTTAATAATAACTCACCTGAAGTAGCCACTTGAGGCAATAGGAGCAATGCAAAAAGCACGTGCTTAAGCATTCTTGTCTACACCGCCACCGGCAGTGGCTCAATACCGATAGCAATTGGGACAGGGTCGCCTCAAGCTCTGCAGCTTCTCCACAACCCTAATCTGGAATAATATGCTAGATTTTACTTGTTTGTAAAATACTGGAATGAGTTTGCCCAAAGTCTGTTTTCCCTTAAAATGTAATACTGTTTGTTCTCTGACGGCTGACTGTGGTTTTAAAAAGTTTTCTTGTAATGGTGTGCTGCATTAATAGTTTTGGTAATTAAGACTAAAAAATGTAAAACCTTGTTACCCTGCATGATGTAAAAAGAAAAGGCTGCATATCGTAATGGTGAGGAGCCCACGATCTGAAGTGCTTACGTACAAACTTAAGCTCTAACACCAGCTGTTTTACTTTGGACAGGTTCCTTAACCCTCAGTTTCCCCTTTTGCAGAATGGCTCCTGTCTCATAGGGTTGTGGGTAGGGGTAATTGAGTTGATGCAAGTTGGGGCCAGATGTGCATCATAATCTTTCAGATTTTAAAAGATAGCACAGTTCATAACCTGTAGATAACATAATACAGTGAGGTCTAAGGAAACATTAATATTTCTGCAGTGAGACATGAATAGTTACACTAAGTGGGATAAATTAAAACCGTAAATAGTTTCACATCATTTAAGATCAGGTTTTGTCACCCAGTGAGTCACACAACTTCCCCCACCTCACAACTATAGGTTTTGAGAGCTTTTAGATTTTGGAATTGTGGATTACAGGTTGTGGAGTCATATATAAAACTTTTGAACAGTGCCTGGCATATAGCAAACACCATATAAAAGTTACGTGCAGAAGTACAAGAAAAATGGAGAAGGTGGAGCAGAAAATTCCGTGTTCCTCTTAACTTCATCTTGCCGAGCTAACCGGTTGGCTCCTCAGAGAACATTTTTTTTTTTTTTTTTTTTTTTTTTGAGACAGAGTCTCACTCTCTTGCCTGGGGCGAGTGCCATGGCGTCAGCCTAGCTCACAGCAACCTCAAACTCCTGGGCTCAAGCAATCCTACTGTCTCAGCCTCCCGAGTAGCTGGGACTACAGGCATGCGCCACCATGCCCGGCTAATTTTTTTTCTATATATATTTTTAGCTGTCCAATTAATTTCTTTCTATTTTTGGTAGAGACAGGGTCTCGTTCTTGCTCAGGCTGGTCTCGAACTCCTGAGGTCAGAACTATCCGCCTGCCTCGGCCTCCCAGAGTGCTAGGATTACAGGCGTGAGCCACCGCGCCCAGCCAGAGAACAATTTTTTAAGATGATGTCTATTTCAAAGATTCCAAATAATTTCTAAAATGTTTTCTTTTGTTGTGACTTCTCACTTGTGCCTTGACTTGCCTCTGTTCTTAAGCACACAATAATAGAGAGCAGACCAGGTGTGGTGGTTCAAGCTTGTAAGCCCAACAACTTGGGAGGCCAAGGCAGGAAGATCTCTTGAGGCCAGGAGTTCAAGACTAGTCTTGGCGACATAGAGAGACCCCTCCCCCCGATCTCTACAAAAAAGAAGGAAAGAAAGCCAGCCACCCTGTGCTGCTTAATCTTTTGATCTGCTTTGCTGCCAGTGGATCATTTCTGGAACATCTGATAGCGTAGACAATTCTCAAATCGTAAGCAACTTAAATGTTTCGAACGTTTTATCTTTCATTACTAAAGAGAAGAGCCTCCCGAGTTTAGTACTGTTGGATAGATGTTTTGCATGAATTCATGGCTATTTCATGATTGGCCTGAAAGTCTAGTGATCCTGGTGCATCTTATCCTGTGATCCATTAATCCACTGAAAATATAGTCTAGTCCTTATAGTAGAAAATAATTAGACCCCTTTCTCATCCTCTTTCCCCCAATACATTATTTACCTAGTCGAAGCCTGACCAAAATGACAATGTGAAAATGTCTGAAAGAATAGAATGTGCTTTTGAGAAGACAGCCAGAAACTCTTTGAAGGGTAAAGTTAAAATTTTAAGGGAAATCTTACTATCATTGTGTCCGTAAGAAACAAATTGATAAAAGTAACTAAATATATGGGTGTTTAGATAATTCAGAAGAATAACATATATTTTGATTATTTTATTGGCTTATGTCTTCTCTGGAGAACTATAAATTCCACTTTTACTCATAAATCAGTAATCCATTAATTCTGAAAAATAATTGATTCTCTGTAGAAGGAAAGCTGATATTGGAGTTCTTACATTTTTTCCCTTTCTCCTTGCCATTTATTACTTATCTTTAGTCTTTTTATAGATGTATTTATATGAGGACTTTGCTAAAGAAACAAACATTAAAATCAGTTAAGATATACCAATAAGTGAGAATTGCCAGAGATCGTCTTAAAGCGTAAGCCTTGTTTCTTTGTATAAATTTATCTCTTGCTACTTTGTGTTATCCCGATGAGGATATTAATAATTTTAAAGATGATTTTATAGTTTATTATGGTTAGTGATTCCTTCTAATTCATGTTCTCATTTATTGTGGTTAATCTGTGAAGTAGATTTGGTCATTTAATACCTCTTATTTTTAGCAGTTTCACAATATTTTAAATCTTGTATCTTAACTCCTTTAATAAGAATCAAGGCCAGCAATCAATAAGGGAGAGGCTGTTCTGTTTTCAGACTTGCTACTCAGAAGCAAAGAGGGTTAAAGAAGAAACTCATACAGTTTCTTCTATTTTGTGTTTTCTATTTTAATGCTTAATACTGGTAGATTAATTTTTCAGTCATTTTTTATGATAAGCTTTGCTTTAAAGTGAGGCAGTACTTAGGCATAGCATTAGAATAACTTCCTGGCGTCTGTGTGCACATGAATATGTAGTGCGATATTGGCTGTAGAAACAAAAAAAACAACAATGTGGCTTAAACATAAAAGCCTGAAAAATGGTCCATGGTCTACATTTCTTGAGGGACTTTCTATTTTGCTTCTCTGCCACCTTCAGCACATAGCTGTCATTTTATGGCCTAAGATGGCTGCCCCAGTTCTCACAGTCATCTTCTGGAAAACGGGAAAGAAGGAAGAAAGAAAGGCTTCTTTAAAAATTGAGAAGCTGTGTAGAAGTAGGCATCACTTCTGCCTAAACCATAGACCAGAATTTAGTAATAAAGGTTGAGCATCCCAAATCTGAAACGGTCTAAAATTCAAAGCTTTTTGAGTGCCAGCATGATACTCAAAGGAAATGCTTATTGGACCATTCTGGATTTTGGACTTTTGGGTTTGGGTTGCTCAGCTGGAAGTATAATTGAAATATTTCAAAACCTGAAAAAATTTGAAATCTGAACACTTGTGGCTCCCCAAACATTTTGGATAAGGTGTACTTAACCTGGATAGTCCTAACTAGCAAAGGAATTTAGGAAATTGTGTATCCAGCTGAAATGTATCACTATGTAAAATGGAAAGAAAAGATACTGGAGGAAGTGGGCAGTTGCTTTTATAAAGTGTGTACTATTAAGTGCAGGGTCTTGTGAATCATGGATACTCATCGTTGCCAACAGCTGACAAAAAGACTCACCTTCATTATACAGCCATTGGGATCTACAAATCACCAGTGTTGGGCATGTGTGAAAAATATTTCCTTCCAATCTGTCACCCATGGAAAAAAAGATCTCCTAATTCTTAATTTAGGAAAAACTTTGTAAGGAGACATTATTATTTTAAAAAGTGAAACATATGGAAAAAATTTCAGTAAAGAAGAGTAGAAAGTAGAAGTCGTCTTACCCAATTTTCATTGAGATACTTTCAGAATTTTATTTTACCAGTATACAAAATTGTATCTGCATTGTTTTTTTTTTTCCCCACAAAGCAGTGAATCTTAAGACTTTTCCATATCAGCGATATCTACCTCATTTTTAAAAAATGTTATATAGTATTTATTTGGCAACTTTTATAACAATGCTGGTAACTGTCAATGTACGTCATTTGTGGTTACATTTTTTTTTTTTTTTTTTTGCTAGATGATGGTTTATAGATAGGTCCCTGATACAAACAGGAGATTTTTTTTTTTTTTTTTTTTTTTTTTTTTTTTTTTTTTTTAAACGGGAGATTTCTAAAAGCCTTTTAGTCACTTTGTCCTTTTGTCTCAGCAGTCTGTAGTCTGGCCTTTCAGTGTTCCTAAATTTTCTCTGTGAGAATACATGTGCTGTTAAAAGTTAAGAAGACGCTGATGTGAAAAGTAAACAAACCAAAATTATCGAAGTGGTTTACAGCTGCAGTGCCCACTATTAAGTTCGGCATGGAACATAGAAAAGGTAAACTAGATGTGGTTTCTAGTTCTAGATAATATTTGCCTAATTCTTCTCTATTAATTAGAATATTAACATTTAATTTGTTAAAGATTAGAAGAGTTAGCCTGAGCCTGTATCTGATATTTTTCACATGCTCTGTGACGTCAAGCATGTGCGAATCCTCCCGTGCACATTTTTGAACACAAAACATAACTGAGGTGGAAGACACCTAGATGTTCACAAGATGATGCGTTCAAGGTATGTGTTCCTTGTGCCCTTCCTGCCGTTGGTTTGAGGATCTGCAGTCCCACTTGTTTTTAGCACTGGCCTTAAAACCAAGCTCCCTGTGTTGCCTCTCAAAGTCAAGTCAAGGCATCTTTTCTATCAAGTATAGACTTCTGAGATGGAAGCAGCAGTGCCTGAGGAAGAGAAGGTGGCTGGTAAAAATCTGTAAGAATTTGGAAAAGTCTATAGCGAAGCAGTGGGTAGAAGTGGGTCTAATGGTAACAGCTCTTGGGCTGAGGAATCAGGTTTTGCTCAAGATTCAAATCTTGGCTCTGTCACTTTCTAGCTACTTTGAACCAAGTTACTTTCTGAACCTCAGTTTTTCCTTATCTGTAAAATGGGGGACAGAAATAGGATCTATTTTACCTAGTTGGAGTTAGGATTAAATAATCACGTAGTGAAATGCTTGGTAGTATGTTTGGCAAGTACTATATACCTCTATATACTCTTCACTTTTTCTCTATATTCAGTTTATCAAATTTTTGTGAGACCGGACCCATAGAGGGGAGCTTTTCTGTCCTTTGTTTCTTTTGTCCATTGTCCTGGCTAGCCTGCCTGCCTAGCCGCTGGAGTGGAAGTCAGGACTAGAAATTTGGGGGTTTGGCATATCACATTTTATAGCTGGGGGTGCTGGGGAATGATAGGTAACTTTTGCAAGGGAAACAGTGTTGAGAGCAGTGCTAATTCCACATTCTCAGGCTTTCGAGCAGTTTACCATTGTGGCATGCAGTCCTTAAACGTCTTCTTGACCCTAATTGAGAACGAAAAGACATAAAGACAAAAACAACAAAAACTTTAGAATGTTTTTAAGCTTGGATTTTTTTTGTTAAAATACTGGGATACCCTAACATGGTCTTCTTTTTCTGACTTAGTCCTATGTTCAGGTATCCTGAAGCAACTTGAATAATGTCCAGTTTATCTCACACCGGCCCCGCCTTCCCCCTTAGTTTTTAAGTGGTTTCTCCTCAGACCATCTCCTTTGTGGTGGAGACAGAAAACACTGTCGCCTCTACCTCACACAAGGAGAAACTGGGCCTCAGGGTGATTCATTGGAGGAGCATCACTACTCATATGAAACTTGAGGCCAGATTCTAGTATTTTCTGCTTCTCCGATAGTCTTAGGCTTTTTGCCTTTCACAGAGTACTTTTCCATTGTTTTAGAAAGAACTCCTTCAGGGCCAGATTCTACAGTTTTATGGGTAGAATTTGCTTTCAACAGAAAATCATGAAAAATTACAATTTACTTTTAGTTACACTTCAAGTCAACTAGGATGTCCTGTTTAGAAGCCGGGCTCCAAGCCTTTTTAAAGAACAGTTTGTCTTTCTTTTAAACAAATGGAGGTATTACATGGCTCACAGATGGAGGGCAGGTTGCCACATCACAATAAATTAATGCATGTTTCCTTCTCTCAAATAGCTTTACTCTTAAAATGAAGGAATGGGAGAATGGATGAAAATTATAAAATTTTAAATTGCCACATCTAGATACTTTAAAATCAAGTGACTAGTCCCCATTTCAGTATTCATTTAAAAGTATACTACTTTAAAAACCCCGGAGGTAGAATATTTAATCATTTACATGCTAGTTCCTAAGAATTAATAATTAAGCAGTTCAGCATGAAATGGATTTACAGATGGGCTACTCTAACCCAGCCGGTAGACTGAGTTCGAGTCAGGTGAAAACACTGGGTGGTTTCAACCTGATCTCTGTTGGCTTTTACTCCTTGTACCCAGAACTGAACTTTGAGAAGGAGAGTGGGACAGACACCGTGGGAAGTCACTTCAGGTAGGGGCTGGACAGTGTGAACAGAACCCCATGCACCTGTGACACTGGCTGGGCGCTCCCGGATCATGATCAGATAATCAAACAGCAGGCTTGGTGTAGTATACTTGGACCAATTCAGGCCTCCACTCCCAACTCCTGCCTTGGAATTCGTGACACTTGAATGGGCAGAAGTGGTCACGTAAAATGCTGCTTGTATTTCCAGAGCTGCATAACTGGGAAAAAATAACTGGACTCCTAAAAGCTGGCACAGTCTTGCAACAACACAGGTAACGCAGTGATTAGTTTGTCGATTTTTTTTTTCTTTTTTTTTTTTGGTTTGTCATTGCCCGAAGGCCTTTCATTTAAAAATAAAGAAGCTTCAGCTGGGCCCTGTGGCTCATGCCTGTAATCCTAGCACTCTGGGAGGCCAAGGCGGCAGAATTGCTTGAGCTCAGGAGATCGAGACCCCATCTCTACTAGGAAAAAAAAAAAAAAAAAAAGAAAGAAAAATTAGTTGGGTGTGGTGGCATGCACCTGTAATCCCAATTACTCAGGAGTCTGAAACAGGAGGATTGCTGGAGCCCGGGAGTTTGAGGTTGCAGTGAGCTTCGATGACTGTGATGACACCACTGTACTCTACCTAGGGTCACAAAGCAAGACTGTCATCTCAAAAAAAAAAAAAAAAAGCAGCAGCTTCATAATAAAACTACTTCTCCTTAGCCTTTGATGGTACTGATTGATGAAAGGCAGGTGTATATTTGGTAAAAATCCTAGGTGTACATTAAAATCAGTAGTAAATATCAGTAAATGTGCTGACTAGCCAATATCTTAGTATGTTTTTAAAATATAGACTGCTTTAAAAGCCCTAGAGGTAGAGTGTGTAACTACTTGCATGCCAAAACAAGTGTTTCCATCCTGGGCGCATGCTCAGGCGCTGCGTGCTGTCATAGCAGTGTTTTCTGTTTCCTCACTGGCTCTGTAGAAGTAGGCAGACCCCAACACGTTTCACCGGCCCGGGCTCCTACCTGCCATCCCAGTGCCTTAGGACTCGAAAGGTTTCTTTTATAATGCATACCTCCCCCAAGCTAAAATCTTTGAATAATATCCTGTCATTGACTATTCCATTTATAATAAACTTAATGTATAAAATGATACATTATCAAGAATTGAACAGCCATCTGACACAGTGTCTGTCCTCCTGACGCTTTGTTGTTTAGTCAAGACTGAGATGTCTTTTCTCATTTAATAGGTGTTTTGATGTAGGTCATTTGGAGGTTGTCTGACAAGCAAAGCAAGACTGCTTTGGGCAGGAACTGAGTTGAGATTTTGATAGATACAGATTATTATCTTTCTCTCCCCCTCCAGCCCCGACAGTTTTCTCTTTGGAAATAGCTCACATTATTTCAAGCTCTGTAGAAGTGTGAATGGGGCTAGTGTCTTTCTCAGGGAAAACTGCCATTTTACTGATGTTTCCCAGCAGGAAACAGTCTGTTGGTAGTGGATATACTGCTAAGAATAGAGAACAAGTGAGAAACTGGGAATATTTGTACAGGCTTTGGGGGCAATTTTATTTATGGAGACATTTAGCCCATTTGATTTTTTTTTCTTTTTTTGAGACGAGTCTCACTGTGGTGCCCGGGCTAGAGTGCCGTGGCGTCAGCCTAGCTCACAGCAACCTCAAACTCCTGGGCTCAAGTGATCTGTCTGCCTCAGCCTCCCGAGTAGCTGGGACTACAGGCATGTGCCACCATGCCCGGCTAATTTTTTCTTTATATTTTTAGTTGTCCGATTAATTTCTTTCCATTTTTAGTAGAGACGGGGTCTCGCTCTTGCTCAGGCTGGTCTCAAACTCCTGAGCTCAAACGATCCGCCCGCCTCGGCCTCCCAGAGTGCTAGGATTACAGGCGTGAGCCACCGCGCCCGGCCGGCCCATTTGTTTTTTAAAATCAAATTGCTAATTGTAACAAATCTCTCTCCCGTCTTCTGGGGACTAGAAACAGTGTTATTCCAGGAATTGTCATTAGCCCGAAACCACTGTATAATGTTTGGTTTTGTGTTTCTTTTCCATCTTATTTCAAGCATCCTCAGAAAAATGTCACATCCATAGATGGCAGTTTGTAGGGAAGAAACAGCAGAGGTCGTTAGTACTAGAACACAGAACTCCCAGTTTCCTTCATATCACTCTACCTTCCTCTGTGAGATGCCTCAACAAGGCTGCATTCGTGTTTCTAAGAGATCAGCAATACAGGTTGTATTGCACTAAGTTCGCCATAGGTTGAACTACGTTAGAGGAAGGTGATGATCAGACGTGGCATTTTACATCATCGGTCCTTAGTTAATCATGGAAAAATATAGGTGTTCTGGAGGGCTGTCAGAGGTGGCTAGAAATCGGGGTCTACAGATGGGGTGGGTCTTCCAAACTATGGAAGAACTGGAAGGAATGAATAGTTAATGTTTGGTGTGCAGGGCTGGTTGTACCAGGTGTTACCATTTGCAGAGAATGCATCCAAACATTAATAAAACGCTAGATGTCACAGGGGCGGGGTGGGAAGAGGTAGAGAATCACTAGGTGGAAGTTAGATATTCATTGCTGACATTTTATCCAGACACCAGGTAAACATGATCATTGCAACTATATCTATTAGCTCTCCCCACCTCTGCCCCCTACAAGAATTTTTTTAATACTGTTAGTGCATAGAGGTGATCCTTGTCTCATTCCTTCTCGTGTAATTCTGTCATCTTTGACCCCTATGATGCTGCCTAGGTAGAGAAGAGTGCCGGATGGTTCTTATGCCTCAGATTCTGGCCAAACACTGAGTTGTTTGCAGTGTTCTCTACTACAGGGCGTATATCAGGACAGTTAGCTTTTGCATAAAACCATTTATTGTATCAGAGAATTGGGGGGTGGGGGGAAGGCTGACTCCTGGCATATGTTCATGTCATATGAGATATAGTTATGCTATTTGTCTAAAAACTATCCTTTTCATGGGAAGTTACTCTTCCTAACAGGTATCTCATACTACCCTGAAGTGTAGTTACTTGGCATAGATGTTGTCTTTCCCGTTCCCTGTAAACCCGTCAGGAAGAAGATACCAAACTGTTAATAATCTTTGTGAGCCTGTAGCAGTATTTCTCAGTGCATATTCTGTGGGCTACGTATCAGTATCATTTAGGGTCCTTGTTAAAAATATTTATTCCAGGGTCTGTGCCTTAATCAGAATATCCAGGAATGGAGACCAAGGATCTTTTTTTTTTAAATAACCATCATGCCCTCCCCGTGATCTTAATGCACATTAAAGTTTGGTCAGCCCTTTATGTAGAATCTTGCTAATATGCTCTGTGGATCTGGCAACTAGTTAGAAATGTAGAATCTCAGGCCTCACAGTAGGTCTACAGAATCAGAATCTGCATTTAATAAAACCCTACGTGATAATATCACACTAAAGTTGGAACAGATTGCTTTTTACAACTCTTTACAAGTAGTAAGCTCTCATTAATTAATCATTACTTGTTGGTTCGTGGATCTGCGTCTCAGATATTCTACTTTTCCAAAACAAGCAAAGTAAAAAACCCACAAACTTTTAGCTTCTCAGAAATTTAGGGAGTGTCTCAGAAGAATTTTTATTACATTATTTTCAGTAAAGACTAATAGTGAAAGTTAATGGTATCACTAGTGTAAGCACAAATTTAGCGATTTCCTTCCAAATATTAGGTTGAGTATGAAATGTCCGATTTCCTTAAGTACTAAGTTTGATAGTAGGTATCTCTGATGTTTCACTTCGACACTGCTTGTTTTATTTTTATCGTGAAGGTACATCCTCAGTCTTTCAAACGCATGTTTTGGCTTGTGACTGTCATTCAAATTTTTGTAGAGCAATTTTTGTGAAACCATAGATAAGTCAAAAATTTGTGTTATTTTTGAACATGAGTTCCATCGCGGAACTAATGCACTGCATATCAATGACATGTTTGGGAAGGATGTGACTAATGAATGCAAAGTGCAGGGATGGTTTGAGAAATTCTACTCTGGTGATTTTAATCCTGAAAATGAGTCACATGGGTGACCTGAGACCAAGGTGGATAAACAATGATCTGAAAGCTGTAGTGGAAGCAAATTCATCTCAACCTATGTGTGAATCAGCAGCAGGGTTTGACATTGCTAGTGCAATGATATTGGATCATTTGAAACAAATCAGCCAGGTAAAGAAGCTGGATAGATGGGTTCTGCATGAATTAAATAAGCATCAGAAGAGAAATCGTCTCGAAGCTTGCCTTCTTTGCTGTCACGACATAAAGGCGAACCATTTCTACACTGTATTGTTACATGTGATGAAAAATAGATTCCTTTTGACAATCGCAAGCATTTGGCACAATGGTTGGGTAGAGATGAAGCGCCGAAACACTATCTAAAACTGAATATTCATCAGAAAAAATCTAATGGTGTTTATTTGGTGGTCCAGCACTGGTATTATCCACTACAGCTTCATGAAACCTGGTCAATTGATTATAGCGGATGTCTCCTGCACCCAGTTGGATGAAAGGATGAGAACGTTTGTGATTAAGCAGCTGAGATTGGTCAATAGAGACAGGCCAATCCTCTTGCAAGACAACACTTGATCAGATATCGCACAAACATGGCTGCTCAAACCATAGCAGCTGGACTTGGAAACTCTCTGCCATCCACCGTAGTCACCAGACCTTGCACCCACTGACCGCACTTCTTCCAGGCTTTAAACCACTTCTTGCAAGGAAAAATATTCATTTCTCAACAAGCTGTGGAAAATGCCGTTTGTGATTTCATCGCCACTTGCTCTCCAGGATTCTTTGCTACTGGCTTAAACAAGCTACCCGTTAAGATGGCACAACTGTGTCGATAGTTTAGGTGCATACTTTAATTATACTGCTGCTTGTTTGAGATATAATAAACTACACTTTCGATTGGACATCGGACATTTCATATTTAATGACCTTTATAGATGCAGAAGTACCTAGTAAAATGTAATTGTAAGTCTGTTTCTCATACAAGGGTTTAATTTTTCTCTGCCTGTGTGGGATTCACTTTGGGTCTGGCTCAAAGGCCTCTGCTCCAAAATCAAGCAAAATTATCCCAACAGTGTGTCAGTGACACTTGGCAATAGGAGCTTTCAAGGGCCACAGCCTGATCTCAGTGGGAGTAGGTATAATTGAATGCTGTTTGTATGTTCTTTTAAAACTAGAAAACCTTCCTGTGGATTTGGTAATGTGTTCTACCAATGTTCCCCAAATGTGCCTGATCAGGAAAATCATCTGTGTTGCTTATGAAAAATTCAGACTTTAAGTCTCATCTCCAGATCAACTGAATCAGAATTTCTGGGAGAGAGTCCCAGCAGTGTATTTTTTAACTGACATCCTGGACATTCTTGTGATCAGGCATGTTTACGAAATACTGAATTATGTGATCTTTCCCCCAGCAGATGACCTTTCTGATTATATTTTTTGGCACTCTTAATATTATCTTTTGTTTTCTTGAACATGTATTGCCCTGAGAGCTGTAAAAAGGGAATTGAGGGTTGCTAGTTTAGTATTTAAAATCAGAAATGTGGATAACTAAGTAATGCATAATATTGTTTGTCCAAGGCTGAAAAATACTTGATTAATAAGTTATTTCATGCTTTTTTTTTGTTCCATTGAAAATATCATAAAGATGCCAAGGGTTCTGTCCATTCCGCATGTAGTGGAGACAAGATTAAAGATTGTGAAATGATGAAACATCCAGGAATATGTGGGGAGTGGGTGTGTAGGAGATGTTGTCAAGGGGTTATATACATATGATTTGCCATTTCTTACCCTACAGCTCCTTTTCTTGACATTTTAGTTTGAGCTTTAATATTATTGTTACTAATATTTAGTGAAATGAATTATGCTTCCTTTTCCTTGTAATTAAATAGTTCATGTGCCATCCTTTCTGAACTTAATAAGGGAGCCAGCTGGCTTTTGGAAAGAAATACATTGTGTTGACCTCTCATTTAGAGTCGGAGTAATCTTTATGTCTTGGGCTTTAAGACAAAAAGATGAATTATCACATACTTTGGGGTACTACTGTCTTACAAATCTGTTTGTGTAAATCCATGATTAGGTAGTGTTAACTAATTTGGGTTCTCAAATACTTGTACTTTATAAATAATTTCATGAGTTTAAATTCTTGTTTTTGGTGGATAGGTGGGAAAGGGGAGCCTTTTCCTCTTAGAACTAAAATCCTAATCTTTTTGTGAAATGATTTAAGTACTGACCACTTACGGTTTTCTCCAAGTGATTGTGTCATTTGTAATTGTGAGATGCACAAGAAAACTTAGAACCTCAATCAAAGGAAATTTAAACCTTTGATTCAAAATTACAATGATAAGTGGATAAGATACAGTGTCTGCTTTCAAGGAATTTATAATTGAATTGGAGAGGACTTAACTAAAGCCTCTGAAACAGGAACAGAGTAAGTCGTGGCTGTAGTACAAACAGTGCAATAGGAGGACAGAAGAAAAGGAAGGAAGGAAAGAATTGGAACAGCTAGTGAAAGCTTCTTCCTTGGAGAAGGAGAGTTTAATTTGGACTTTTAGGAGACAGCCTTCTATGGAAGTAAAGAATAGCTATAGAAGAAATGGATTGTTTTTAGGATTTTTCAGAAACGAAACAGTGTGGTGTTGAGACTGACCCAGTAACCCAGGGAAGTAGTGTTGTATGGAACATTTGAAGCTCAGACGAGGCTTGGGAATTTTGTTTTTGATGTAGTTGGAAGAAACTGATGGTGCTTGCTAGCAGCATTGATTGTGACGTTAGAAAAGCGATAATTTTGTTGTGTGTGTTTCTTTCACGCATTTCCAAAACCAAATGTGTATCTCTGTGTCTGTATGTTGTGTGTGTGTCGGGTATTTATTGTTTTTTAATGTCTTTATTTTTTTGTCATCTAAGATAACATTGCAAATAAAATTGAAAATTTCTGATGAGCGGTGCACTCTCCAGCGCAGATGAAAATATTTGGGCAAAAATTTTTTGCTCGTACTAGCCTTAAAGGGTCATCTGAGGGTTACGGGCCAGTTGTCTAAGCTCTGCTTACACTTAGTGTTGAACAGATGAGAGGTACAAGCTTAATTAAGGATCCGTTTTCATTGTCCTGTGTCCATAGTATCTTTGACACAATTTCAGTTAGCAAAAAGGAGTATTGCTTGTGGCATGCGTTATTAGCCATAGTAAAGATGTTTTTTTAAATCATTATATTGTATTTCTATATATACATATATAGTCTTAAGATTTCTGATGAGGGTTTTGTATTTTGAATATTTGGAAATTCTTTCACTAGGATCTGAATAAATCACACTTCAATAGCTTAGACGTGGCCATTTGCAAGAATGATTGAGAAGCTTTGGCACAATAGAATTGCGTATCTAGGATGTTGGTTGTATCTTTATTTGGTCATATTAGAACAATTAGAAAACAGACTCTGGCACTGTTAGAACCGTTTTGCCAGCACATACCTTCACCCATGTCCCGGCCAGTGCTGGCCTGGCACTCCAGGTTCTAGAGATCACTGACAAGGTGGGTCACGTCTACTCTGAAAGAGCCTTCGTTACGCCCCCAGATTGTGGCAATTTTGAGAGAAATTTCTTCTCAGTCGAAGAAGAGCGGTTTTGGAAACTGCCTGAGCTGTTTGAAATTCGCAAAATAGAAAATACCGAGCTGGTTTCTGTAAAAGTGCTGTTTTGTTTGTGTTCTTTATAGATGTATTACAAATATATATTCTCCTCCTCATGTTACACTTTGAAAAGGAATTCCAAGTGCCTTCCACACTGGAAATTCATTATAATTGTGTTTTAAGTGATATATAGTCATATTCTTTTTCCTTGATAGCTATTAAGGCAATATTATATTATGGGTAACTTTTCAAAGTATCTTTAACTGGCTAAATGAAATCCTAAGTTTTAGGATTTGAGTAATTTTATTCTTCAGTGTTCTTTCTGTCCCCGCCAGCAGAAAGCGTTACCAGGTAGCATCTGTGGGGGGTTGGTTGCAGGATACCCCTCGTATACTAAAATATGTATGAATGTTCAAGTCCCTGATATAAAGTAGCATAGTATTTGCATATAATCTATGCATAATGTGTACTTTAAATTATCTGTAGATTACTTATAATATCTAATAAGATGCAGTTTTTTTCCCAAATATTTTTGGGTTGGTCGAATCTACAATATGAGTCTACAATATTGAGGGCCTACTGTATTCATTTATTTAATTATAAATTTTCTTTAAAAAAATTTTTTTTATTAAAAATGCTTGCAAATTAACCTACTGTATTTATTTAACAAAAACTTGTATATTGCTTACTCTGTGCCAGGCACTTTTAGAAATGTTTTACAAATATTCACTGATTTAATCCTCTTAGCAACCCTATGAAATAGGTTTTATTAGTTTTCCCATTTTACAGTTGGAGAAACCAAGAGCTCTGTTAGTTAATAGCTTCCCTCCAAGATCACTCAGCTAATAGGCATTGGTGCTGGGATTCAAACTCAGGCAGTCTGGCTCCAGAGTCTGTGTGCTTCAGCACTATGCTTTGCTAAGTAATTCTTTCGCAAGAAAAAAATGCAGTTTGACTTAATGATGGCTGTTGGTAAGAGTATCTGCGTTCAACTGGCTGCACATCAGTAATTCTTCAGCCTATTTACCTTGTTTTGCACTGGCAGTTCTGTGCTAAATTCTTTACATTTGTGACCTAAGATGTCATTCTGTTACAATTATTACAGGAACTGTAAATAAAATATACAATTTAAAGAAATATACTTGCGTGACTATGCAGTGAAAAGTGGCTTGATTGAGAGACAGGAACCAGGTCTTCCTGGCTGGCATCTTGCGACCCCCTGTGTGCTTCTGACAAAAGCCTTTCCTTCTGCCTTTGGAGGGGGGGTGGTATTTGGAGATGAACTCTTCCACAGCTTCATTTTATAAATAAGGAAACTGAGGCCCAGAGAGGCAGTGTCTACGCTTGTTTTGAAGCAGAAACACCATTTAAACCATCAGGCTCGATTTAATGGTCTTTTCCTTCCATTATCGTCATTGAAAATTTACACAGTTCTATGGTAACCCAGATTAACTATCTTAAACTTTTAAAAATATTGTGTATCCATTTGAAAGCACATTCTCATGTTAACCTGAGTTATTTCTCAATCAAAACCTTACCGTTTCTTTTTTTTTCTGACATTTGTTATATGTTTTCTGTTGCTCCCAGCAGGCAATGCATTCCTAGTTGTAAGTCATGTGAAGTTTTATAAGATCTTCATCTCTTTACATAATCAGACAAATAAGTAATATATAAACTTATTATCGACTTGTTTCAAATGACCACGTAAATGTAGGTGATTGGCTTAAACAAACATGTCTTCTGCAGAGACATGTTTCTGGAGACATGTTTCTGTCGTAGGCAGGAGAATTCATTGTAGCCTAAATATGTTGAATGTGTTCTGAAATTAGAAATGCCTCTAATTGGAAAAGCTAGGAGATGATCTAAACTTAAAAATGAGGAAGTTTGTTCTTTCAAGTACTCTTTATAAGCACTGGGCTTTGTAGCATTTAAAGTAAACTAGTTTATAAAAGGGGGTGGTTCTTAGCAGTGAGCTCACCAAAGCCCTGTTAATACAAAATGCGGCCTGTATATACATCTGTGCTCTGTGAACTTCTCTGGTCCTAATCCTCTTAGTCTTTTTTCCTGGTTTTAATTCAAAATATTTTAAATTTAGATTCTTTTTTGCTGTTTTCTTTTCTTTTCTTTTTGAAACAGAGCCTTGCTCTGTTGCCAGGGATAGAGTGCTGTGGCATCAGCCTAGCTCACAGCAACCTCAGACTCCTGGGCTCAAGCGATCCTTCTGCCTCAGCCTCCCAAGTAGCTGGGACTACAGGCATGTGCCACCATGCCCGGCTAATTTTTATATACATACATATTTAATTGTCCAGATCATTTCTTTCTGTTTTTTAGTAGAGACGGGGTCTTGCTCTTGCTCAGGCTGGTCTGGAATTCCTGACCTTGAGCAATCCACCCGCCTCGGCCTCCCAGAGTGCTAGGATTACAGGTGTGAGCCACCGCGCCCGGCCTGCTGTTTTATTTTCTGTGTCATGTGCAATTAATCTGGAATGAGGTATAGATATTCAAGTAGAATGTAGCTAAGATTACTTCCTATTACAATAAGAAGCAATGATTAAAACAAATCAGGAAAATTATAAATTGAAATATACTCTTTTTTTAAGAGTCATGTTTCTTTCATGTCTCTGGCATAGATGCCCAATCTAAAGATTATGAGAGCTAATCAGTTAAAAATTAATGGTGAAAAGACCAATCTTCTTCAGGTGGGGCTTTAAAATACAAATGCATATTAATCTATAACTACATAGCGTCACTGCCTAGCTTTACCAACTGATACAAATCTCTTCATTGATGTTGATGTAATTATTTACGTCCTGATATTTTGCCATCATAAATAATTCATATGGCTTAAATCTAAATAACAGGCTCCTAATAAAAAATAATTTGCTCACTTATGGAGGACAGTTTTTCTTTGAAATTAAAAAAAATTTTCATGTGCCCTTAAATTTGCTCAACTAAACTTTTCAATTTGAGATCATTATAGTTTCACATATAGTCCTAAGAAGTAATACCGAGAGATTGCTCGTGTCCTTTGCTTGGTTTCCCCAGTGGTAACATCTTGTAAAACTATAGCGTGATATCACAACCAAGAATTGGTATAATCCACTAATTTTATTTTGATTTCCCCAGTTTTGCGTGCGTGCATGTGCGTGTGTTTTGTTCTGTGACGTTTTATCACGTGTGTAGGTTAACGTGTCCTCCACTACGGTCAACTTACATACAGAACAGCTCCGTCACCTCAAGGATCCCTGAGGTCGCCCTTTTATAACTACCCTCACCTTTCTCCCTGCCCTTTCCCTCTTTGCCTCTAACCCCTACAAACTACTCATCTGCTCTCCATTTCTATAGTTTTGTCATTTCAAGAATGTTAGATAAATGGGATTATGTATTAATATTATGTAACCTTTAGTGATTTGCTTTTTTTGCTCAGGATAATTCCTGTAAGAATCGTTTGCAGTTAATGGTTTCTTTTTATCACTGAGTATGCTGTGGTGTGGGCATATCACAGTTTGTTTAACCGTTTGTTTTTGTGTGAACTCTTGAGTTTTCATTTCTCTGGGGTAGGTGCCCAATAGAACAGTTGCTGGGTTGCATGAAAGTGCATATTTAGTTTGATTAAAAAACTGCTAAACGGTTTTCTAGAGCGGTTGTACCTTTTTGTATTTCCACTACCAATATGTGGGCCATTCTGTTTCTCTGCATCTTTGCTGTCATTGGTTGTGTATCAGATGAGATGCAGTCAGGTATGGGTTTTAATCAAAGTATAAAGTAGCTAAAATATCATGTACTACAATAAAAAGTAGTGATCAAACAGATAGGACTATTATAAAATTGAATGGCATTATATTTTTAATGTGCCTTGAATGTTGTTACTTATTCAGGAAATAATTCATACTTTTTATTTTTTGAAGGAGGTAAGAAGAGGACAGATATAATTATGTCCAATATAATAAATTGATTTGTCGAACATCACTTCAAAATTTATTAGTTTCTTTTTCCTTTTCCTTACTACTTTTCCTTGATAGGAGTGCTTAAACCTGTCAGTTCTGATTTTTTTAAGTTTCAGAAATGGAATGGAAAGAAGCACAGAGATTTTCCTGATGTGACAAAAGTTGAGTGAGAAAGAAAAAAGGCGTTTAGGAGGCTGCGTGAGCAGCAGGATGGTGGAGCTGGCCAGGGTGGGGTTCTCCTAGTGCCTTCTGAAGAGGTAGAAAAAGAGATGGTAGTGAAGACATTTTGAGTCACGCTATTGGGGTTCATAATATAAAAAGTACTTCTTATGTGCATATTAATTCCTTTCAGTATGCAGGCTTATTTTCTCTCTTGCCCATTTTAAGCCTGTGCATAACAGTTGCATGATAATGTGGTCACATGCAGCCTGTCTTAGGATTGCCTTTGGTGCATAAAAGTGCATCTTCTTTTTGAACACTGTTAGCCACCTTAATACAGATAACGTTTTCTGGGCCCACGTGCTGACTTATATGCTTTACATGTATTAACTCATTTAATTCTTGCAACAACTGTGTAACAAATAACTTCCAAATTTAGCAGCTTAAAACAGCAAACATTATTATTTCACAGTTTCCGATGGTCAGGAATTTAGGAGTGGCTTAGGTAGGCGGATACAGCTCAGGGTCTCATAAGGTTGCAGTAAAGACTTTTTTTTTTCTTAGCTGGGGCTGCAGTCCCTTGCAGACTTGATGGGGGCTGGGATCTGCTGCCAAGCTGTGTCACTCACATAGCTGTTGGCCAGAGGCCTCAACTGCTTACCCTTTGGACCTCCCCATAGGGCTTCTGGAGTACATGGCAACTGGCTTCCTGCAGAGTGAGTGATTCAGGAACTGCTTCTACTGAGGAAGCAAGAATCCCTTTTTGACCTGGTCTTAGAAGTCATACGCTGTCACTTCTGCTGTATTCTGTTAACTAGAAGTCACCAAGTGACTGTCACTAAATGAAGCCATACTGAAGGTGAAGGGAATTAAGCTCTACCTCCTGAAGGGAGGAATATCAGAGAAATCGTGGACATGTTTTAAAATGGGGAAATGTAGGAACGGAGAGGTTTAAGTGACTTGTCCAAGTGTGCAGCTAGTGAGTTGCAGAGCTCCGATTCGAATCCCAGCAGACTGGCTCTATGTAACTTTTTTTTTTTCTTTAACTGTATGCCTCAAATACTTAACATCTTTAAGAGGTTAAGTGTTCAAGGCATATAGTAAATATATCAAAAGTGACAATGACGTTATTTCTTCATGTGCATTCATTTATATCTAGATATTCATGGAATATATGGCCCTCTCTTTTATGCCTCATTCCTAGTACTTTGACTCATTTTTATGTTCACCCATTTAGTTTATTCTACAAATTCTTACTGATTACCTCCTTCCAGGTACTAGGGTGCTCAACTGTCATAGGGGGTAGAATTATCAGTTTGAAGGTGAACTGATTGGCACCAAAGAATTTTAATCTGTATAATGGGTAGTTTGACAAAAGTAAATATTGGGAAGTATAACTTTTCATTCCACAACTTTCTAGTCTTGCAGTCTCACACATCGTCTAGTTGTTAGAACTATAGTACATCCTGGATGGTTATTAAGAATGCATTGCAAGGCCGGGCGCGGTGGCTCACGCCTGTAATCCTAGCTCTCTGGGAGGCCGAGGTGGGTGGATTGTTCTGAGCTCAGGAGTTTGAGACCAGCCTGAGCAAGAGGGAGACCCCGTCTCTACCAAAAATAGAAAGAAATTAATTGGACAGCTAAAAATATATAGAGAAAAAATTAGCTGGGCATGGTGGCACATGCCTGTAGTCCCAGCTACTCGGGAGGCTGAGACAGTAGGATTGCTTGAGCCCAGGAGTTTGAGGTTGCTGTGAGCCAGGCTGACGCCACAGCACTCGCCCCAGGCAAGAGAGTGAGACTCTGTCTCAAAAAAAAAAAAAAAAAAAAAAAAGAATGCATTGCAAGCTATAGTTGGCAGTGGAATGAAGCTCCCCAGATGGAGTTTGTCCGCTACTAATATCAAAAGCAGTAAATGCTTTGGAGTTCTGGGCAGTGTTGGGACCAAAATCTGCTACTGTGTAATTTTTTTTTTTTTAGAGACAGGGTCTCTGTCACCCTGCTAGAATGCAATGATGCAGTCGTAGCTCACTGCAACCTCAAACACCCAGGCTCAAGCAATCCTCTCACCCCAGCCTCCCGAGTAGCTGGGACTACAGGCGTGCGCCACCATACCTGGCTAATTTATTTTTTGTTTTTTTTGGAGAGACAAGTTCTTGTTATGCTGCATAGGCTGGTCTCCTGGCCTCAAGCCACCCTTCCTCCTGGAACTCCCAGAGTGCTGGGATTACAAACGTGAGCCACTGTTCCCGCCCTGAAATGCCTTTGAAATGCCCTAAAATGCCTTTTTCTTTGAACAAATCTGCTCTGTAAAATAACAGTCACTCAAATTACACAGAAAAAGAAAGGAGGAGAGATCTTGAAATTTTGATGTGATTTTTTTCATATATTCTGCAAATATTTCATTTTGTCATTCTGTATTTGGAAAATTCTGTATTGTGATCTATTTGATATTAAACTTCAGAGTACTTAGTAGGATTAAAACCATAAGGACAAATGCACTTTAGGGCATTAGAGTTGCAAATTTATGTTTACAGTACACTGAATTAACGTATACATTTAAAAAGTTCATGTTTTAGCAGTGTTACGCAGTGTAATTGTATGAAAAGTAAGATTCCATAGGCTAACCTGAGTCAAAAACAGTGTTAAGCCACCTGAAAGTTGATTAAAAGAACTAAAGGAAGCCAGGGTAGGGTAAGAACCGCACCAGAGTTAAAGGGTCAAGCTTCCTGACCGTATTAGGAAATTCTTGTTGAATTCCAAGAATTTGACAACCTTATTTTGTGTTTGACAGCATTCAGTGAATTTCCTAATAATGAGGTTAACTTCTCACATGTATATCCGTTTCCTGTCTAGACTCATTAAAATCCTAAATTCTTGATTTGCCTCTGGTGTACCTACCTCCCTGTCTGTCTCACAGCAGTAAGGGAATTTCTTAATACAGGTTAAGTGCTCACAGATGCAGACTTATCTCCTGCCTCTTCCTTGGCAGTTCCAAACCCTAGAAATTCTTGCTTTTTCTCTAATTTTTTTTTAGATGTCTAGCAGACATGAGGAATGGCCTGGATTAGAGTTTGGTCTTAAGAAGTCTTATCAAAGTGGGACATTATGAAACCATCTGATTATAAGTCGACGGTTGGGTTGGGCTGGGAAGAACTCTTCAGAGATTGAACATGGTGGTGTGGTATACCCACGGCTGACTTGCTATACTTACTCCGTGTGTGTGTCTGGGCAGTGCCCAGGCCCTACATATGTGAGTTTATGGGATGTAATTATTCCTCTTTTTTTCCACATGTGCTCTCATAAGTCTTCCTTTTCCCCCTGATCCTATTGGAAACTTCGTGATCACCTGCCAAAGGGGTTGTGGTTTCCATAGGCTGCAAATCGAGTATCAATTTGGTTATTCTACAGATTGGGTCAACTAACTAAATATCACTTAGGGTAAATACTAGTGGATCCCTCAAAACTAGGAAATCAGGCACTATGGGTAATTATGTGGCTTTTTCCTTTAGAAAGGATAATTACCGATTTAAAACTAAAACAAAAGTAGGAATCCATAACCACCGCATGGTGACTCTGTTATCTTATGGTTGGTTAGTCAATTCTTGGTGTCTGTAGCAGCTTGGCCTCCTGAACCAAAACATACCTTCCCAGGGCATGGAAAAGGAAGAAGTCTTTAAGTCCAGTAGGTGAACATTGTCAGGAAGAAAGAACTTGGCCGCCACCTAGTCTGTCTCGAAGCCAGTGTCCACAGGAAACTGGAGCTTGACCAAAGGCCATTTTATACTGAGCTGCAACCAGAATTAGGTGCCTGGGAGACCATTTTTTAATAGTCATGGCAATCCATTTTCATGGTGGCATTCATATGGGAAATAATACCCAGCCAACAAAGCCGCCTTTGGAAATGAGATGACCAGCCGTCCTCGGCAGGGATCAGTCTTGCAATGTCATATTTCAGCTGGTGCTTTAGCAAAAAACCGAATCCACTTATGGCTTATTTAAAAAGAGTAAAATAATTTAACTGGCGTGTAAAATGTGCTGCAAGCAGGGCCCTGACACTCCACACCACCGCCTTGTGTGTTAGAACAGCCCAGCTCTATGGGATGCTGCACAGATGTGTGGAGATCTTTTTAACTTCTCAGTTCCTGAAACCAAGTTTATGTTACAGGATCTCTCCGAGGAGGCAGTTCCTTAGGTGTTGGAAACTGAGTGATCCCTCTGTGCTTGTCTTAATGGGAAGCAGGGTGGTCACAAAGCCCCTTTGACTAAAACCAGGATGGTCCTTCTCCCAGGGCTTTTCCTTATTGTCACTGGTTCCCCTTTTTGGTTAGATTATTTTTTTAGAGGTGAGTACTAAGAGACACTGACTTTCGGTCACAATTGAAATGTGAATTTAGTTAAATGAATGTGTATTTCTGCTGGATCAAGCTTGTCCCTGTGCATCCGGGACGGCAGGAAAATGAGAAACATTTCTAAGGACGGAAGCGATGGGCTGGACCCTAGGTTTGTGTGTTCAAAGGAAGGAGATAACATTTGGGCTTGTGTTTGTTTTCTTGTTTTTAAAGAAGTAGCTTATGCTTATAAATATTTAAATGCCAAAATGTATAAATATATAAAATGAAAGTTCTCTATAATTGTACCTTCCACTCCACTATTAATATGTGGAGCATTTGGGATGTACTCCTTCAGTACCTTTTTTTTCCTTGTGCATGTACTAACTTAAAAACACTAAAATAATTAAACTGGGAATACGGGCAGTTCTGTTGTTTGCATTTCACTTAACAGTCATAAACCTTGTTCCATGTCAGGTAGATACAGATATCTGCTCACCATTTTAAATGTGCAGGTTAGCGAATTTGAGCATCTTTTCAAAAAACTGTGTTAATCACTAATTTACATTTGTTGAAATTGCTTATAAGTATGCTTAAATGATCATAAATTGAAATGTGAGTGATTTTACTAGTAACCGCGTATGAGCACTCTGTTCTTGTCTACGTTGTCCTGAATTTTTGGAGTCTGTTTCCCTTTTTTGGGTTGGTCTCTATTTCAGTGTATCTCTTTTCTCGTTTTTCTTCCTTGATTCTGATTGGTCTTTTGTTTCATTTCTCTTTTTCCTTTTCTAAATTTCTGTGTCTTGCAGCACTGATACTCTCTTCCGCCTTTTTGCTACATATGAGTGTTTGTCAGTTGTCGTGGTAACCGTACTGGTATAATTGTGACTGTGAAATGTGGTCACCTCATTTTGTTTGCCATGTCATGAGCTGAACTGTTGACAAGGACATATTTTTACCTCCCATGGATACAGTGTTAATCTGCAGATATCTAAATCAGCCAAGAGATATTTATAGAGTGTATACTCTATGCCTAGGACTGTGCTACGCATTACAAAAAAGAGCCTTCAGACTTTAAAACATCCTTAAAAAGATCTTATGTGTAAATCCACTTGTGTGTTTCAAGCAATGGTTGCTTCAGAAGAATAATTCAAACATATACCACATTCGAAAGCAGTTTTTGGAGTCTACATTTGTATGCATAAGAATGTGAGTAGATTGAGAGAAAGCTTGCAGAGAGATGGACGAACATAAACGCGCCACTATGGGTTTTACTTGGAATGTTCCAAAGGAGTGAGTCTACACAGTCATTCATGAGTCATTAGAAAGTGAGAAATCGCCTTTCCCGGTTCCATGAATTTAAGAGGAACCTAAGGAGGCCAGCTCAGAGCAGCTACATAGTTGACCTTAAAACCTTTTATAAACAACTAAAACAGACAAAAAAAATGCCCATAGTCTTTGTGTGTACCAGACGTGGCTGCTAGTCTAAAAGTGTGTGTGGTAATTCTCTGCTATGTACTGAAATTGGGCATTTTTCTATTGCTTTTTGTTTTCCTGTCTAGATTATCAACGAGATTTGCTGTGTTCTGTATTAAAGATAGAACCTTTTTCCATTTCAAGGCTTGTTTTTGACTTTTCCATCCAGGGAAGCTCAAGACAATAGTGACTTTGTAACAGAGAGAATGGCTTGAAAAGGGGTAAAAAAAAGGTTTTCTGTCTTTCTAAAACCTCCCCCACACCTTTTGGGAATTAAAACCTGCATCCCCGCCTCAGGCCAGTGGCCCAGAGGGGCAGGAGAGTGTCCTTTGTTCTTTGTGCCACAGGAGGTGGCTCTGGGGAATTGTCCGAGCCAAAGAGGGGATGAGTCCTGAGGTCACCAGATTACTATAGCCAAAAATGGGATTATGGGATTAATCAGAACCTTTAAAAGCTCTGTACTTCTTCTCAGAAACAGGAATTTGGTACTTTGAGACAGGAGTCTGCCAACTTCCTCATTTGCTGGCAAATGAATAAACTTCTCTTTCCGTCTCCTCAAACCACTTGTCGTCATTCTTCTGAGGTGGCCCCAGGGACAAGTGTCAAGCTTTCAGTAACTTATTAGAGTTTATTAAATGAGAAGTCAGTCAGTGAAATATTGCTTGCCTTTCCCAGTGGGAGCTGGCAGTACCATTTCAGAATGCATGGCCCATTTTATCCATCCTCTAACCATGGCCACTCTGCATGTTGTATACTTTTCTACGAAATGTGTTTCCCCATGTGTTCAATAAAGTAAACATCTGTGGGTGCTAAAGACATAATGCCACGCACATCTGTGTCCATAGACACTGCTGGTAAATTAAACGCTGCCCTCGATATTGATTTAACCTGCTCCAAGGTTCATTCGGCATCATTTGTCACTGTGGGAGGACACTTTTTTGTGAGTATTTGATCACGGATATTTGTATGCTTTTTATACTTTCATCTCTCACTCTGTAGGTTTCAACTGGTTACTTTGTGAATGAGCTAAGTTTTTTTTTTTTTAACCACAGGCAGTGAGTGGTTTGCATAGTCATTTTCCTTCGCAGACAGTAAGCTCCCTGCAGGCAATCGAGTTAGAGTTGGCAAAGCCACAACCCAGAAGAGCCATTTTAATGGCCTAGAAGAAAAGTGTGGTGGTAAGAAGAGCAGGGAAACTAAAATGTTTTTAAATATCCTTAATGATGTAGATCCCAGTCACCATAGAAAAGCATGAATTAGATATCTAGGAAGTTATTTTTTTCCATTCATTATCCATGATTTTTTAAAACTTCCTCGATGAAGTTTCCTGGAGTCTGAGGAGGTCTGGAACGAATTCCAAGTGCATTATGTCCTAGGATGTAAGTGGCCTTTAGTTGGAGTCAAGTATGTAATGTGAATATTCAGAAATTATTTCCCCCTTATCAGTTCTGCCCAAGGAGAGAATATCTCTTAAGTGAGTAAAATGAGATATTTCGGCAGGCTCCTGAGACAATAGTGGGCTTCACTGGATTGTAGGAAACCTAAGTCTTGTCCATGTTTAAAAGAAATGCCAGCCATGTTAGTTGCCTCCAGTTTGAACAAAATAGAGTTGCTTCGAGCCTCTTGGCATCTGTGGGTTGAGCGGCAAACTTAGACCTGACAGGAGCTTGATTTCCTTCCCGCCCCCCCGCCCCAACCGTGTAAAACAGTTTCCTATTGAAGCACTAAAATAAGAATCTGTCACTTCTTATTCTGGAATATTGGTATATTTACATAAGAAAGAATTTGCTCCGTATAAATTTTACAATTTATATTGATGTTGTAAAGTCGTTGTAAAGATACCGACTTTATATCCAGTGTCCTAAAGAAAGGTTGGTAATAAATTGAGGCAATTCTCAACCTAACAAAATAAATTTTCAGTATCTAATGCATATTTATTATAGAAAGATGGAAAACTCAAATAAGCTAATAATAAACATTAAAATCACTTCTTATTCCACCACTCAGGGCTAAAGCATGTATTAAATATAAACATTTGGGTACATATCCCCCTCTGCAAATACGTATGTATATTAGCTACTTTACACAACAAAATTGAGCTATATGTACGTTCTCCTTGAGCATCACTTCTATGGGCTGTATAACATTCCACTGTATGATATAGATGAACCTTAATTTATATCAAGTAATCTTTTGTTGATAATTACCAGATTTCTAGTGATTTTTTTCTTTTTTTTTTTCTTTCTAGTGATTTTTGTTTGCAAATTGTTTGCCTTGCAAATTTATAAAGCCCTTTTCTTTAGAACAATATTATAAAAGTTTATTTTCTAGTCTGACTCCTCAAATCTTAATTGATATCTGTCCATAGCTTAGCTGTACTGCTGGACAAATGGCACCCCAGCATTTAAACATAAAATTTTATCATATTACTTCTATGAAAATCTCTATAATCCAGTCAGCACCTGGCACAGTGTCAGGGCTATAACAGGCACCCAACAAAATCTAGGTCGGGCGCAGTGGCTCACGCTCATAATCCCAGGGCTCTGGGAGACTGAGGCAGGAGGATTGCTTGAGGTCAGGAGTTTGAGACCAGCCTGACCAAGAGTGAAATCCTGTCTCTACTAAAAATAAAAAAATTAGTCGGGTGTGGTGGCAAGCGCCTGTAATCCCAGCTACCTGGGAGGCTGAGACAGGAGCATCGCTTGAGCCCAGGAGCTTGAGGTTGCTTGAGCTAGGCTGAGGCCACAGCACTCTAGCCCAGGTGACAGAGCCAGACTCCATCTCAAAAAGTCTGAATGAATGGGAGATGGGATTTTCTGTTTGCCCAGGTTGTCTTGGCGAGAACAGCCAAGTTGAACAGGTGGTGTTTCCTTTCAGGACTATGGGAAGAGAGTTGTGGGTGTGAGGGCACAGGGCATACATAGCAGGATTCCCTCAGAGTTTGTGTCTTTGGCAGTTCTCAGCAATTTAGCCTAAGCAGCCTTGGTAAAGACTTTGCCAGGAAATTTCTTTATCTGGTGGCAAAGATTAGGAGGGGGGTGGAGACAAAGAAAACTGGAACAATAAGCTTGATCTAATTGACATTTTTAGGCCACTCCACCCAGCAGCAGCATACAATTGTTTTAAGTGCACGGAAGAACATTTATCATGTTCTGAGCCATAAAACAAGGAATTGATGGGCAGTTTTGTAAAAGGTTAAGCATATACCTTTCTTTTTTCTTTTTTTAAAATATACCTTTCATATGTAGCCATTCCACTTGTATTTATACAAGAAAAAAGTGTACGTCCATACAAAGAATCGTACATGAATACTCATAGCCATGAGTAAAAGCCAAAAATTAGAAATAAACCTAAATGTCCATAAGCGTTTGAATGAATAAACAAACTGTGGTGTATCCATACACCAATACTACTCATTAATAAAAAGGAATGGATTGTTGATACATTGAACAACATGGATGAATCTCAAAATAAATTTCACTGTATGCTAAAGTAAAGAAACCAGACAAAAAGGGTATATCCCCTGTGGTTCTGTTTGGTAAGTATTCAGAACATACATACTATAATATATACAGAGACAAAAAGTAGATCAGTGATTGCCTGGGATGGGAGAGGGTGGGAGGAAGGATTTAAAGGCGTGTGAGGAAACTTTTGGAGGCGGTGAATTATTTTGATGGTTTCACAGGTTACACAAATGTTAAAACTTTTCAAATCGTATACTTTCAGAAGATGTATTTTAATACGTCAATTATGTCTCTATAAAACTGTTTAAAATATCAATAAATTAAAAAAAAGGTCCTTGCTCATTTGTGCTTCTGTATAACCAACCAGAGTCAGCAGAAAGTGTTAGGACTCTAGAAAATACTGTCCCCATTTCTCACTGAGGGTTAACAGTTGAGCACTGAATTTTTCAAGTTGTAACATGATTTCTAATGAGGAACTCCATCATGTTGCGTCAGCCTGAGTAGCGAAAAAGAGGAATAGAAAATGTAGTCATGATAACTCAATGGGCTACTCTTTGCCTGTTGAATCAAGATCAAATTCCTGAGCCGGTGGCTTTTGATGTTTTCTGTGGTTTGACCCTAAGGTTCCTGTTTAGTTTTGGCTTACCTCTCCCCCAAATACATCGTGCTGTCCCTCATTTCACTGTCTTGGTGAATGCTTTTCTCTGCCTGTGATTTTTACCCACCCTACCTCACCTTTTATTTCTGTCTGGTAAAATGCTACCCATCCTTGAGCCCAGGAGTTCGAGGTTGCAGTGAGCTACCATGAGGTCATTGCACTCTACCAAAGGTGACAAAGGGAGACTCTGTCTCAAAAAAACAAAAAAAAAAGAAAAAAAAAATTACTGTAATTAATGCCAGTAAGGAAAGCAGTGACAAGAGAAGCAGGAGAAAACAAAAATTGTTTTGGTTCTATTTTGGAAGCACATTATATGGACATACGGTTAGGGCAGAGGATTGGCATTTGTACTGTTCTCATGACATTTTTTTCCTTAATATTTAAATTACATGGAACCTCCCTACCCCCACATTTTTAGAACTGTACAGTGGCTAGTTAGGAAGGGGAAGTCAGTAAGTTTAAATCAGCTAGATGTAATTCCCTCTGAATAATCCATGTACAAGTGCTCAAGAGTTGGCTTAATGGCATGTCAATATTAGAGTATTCGTTGTGTCATGGCAAGAGCATGAATTGGGTATCAGTCATGGAGTATTTGAAGAAATATGTGTTTTGAGATTACAGGCGAGAGCTATTCTGGATGGTCCACACCCTTGATCACTTCTGAAATTTATTTTTGCAGGTCCGGACCCTGTTTGTCAGTGGTCTTCCTCTGGATATCAAACCTCGGGAACTCTATCTGCTTTTCAGACCATTTAAGGTACTTTTTCAATCTTTCAGAAATTATAAGAGGAGACAGAAAGTCTGTATATTTTATGGGGGCTTTCTGGAGGAAGAAATGAAATATTTGAGAAAGCAATTTGTAAAGTGATTTTTTAAAAGTTAATAAGTAAAGGAGATTTTCAACAGCTGAGTTGTAGCGTACAGTCTCACTTAGCATAATAGACTGAAACTGCCTTTAGGCCTCCAACGGCTGATCTAGAGAATTCTCCTCCCTTATTGATGCGGCCTTGGAACTGTCTCCCACTGTCTGTCTCTAGTTCCTGTAGAACAGCCTTGGTGTCCTTCCTGTTTGTCCTAGTCCAGTTGGGGGTGCACTTCTGAGTACAGATCACCAAAAAATTCTGAGTTACTCGTTACATATTCATATTTCAAACGCAATGGTGTAGACGAAGATCTAGCCCTGGGCGGCTTCCTTATTAGCTGAAATAGTGCTGTTGATACTGTTCCTTGGAGACATAAATAGGCTTTTATGAACTGGCTTATGAACCCAACCACCATAATTTTTTCCATAGCATAAGTGTCCTTGGTTTCAAACAAAGTAAAATAAAAATGTTAAGAATATCTTGGTGTGAGTCGAGGGGAGTAATTTCCTGGTATTTAGTGAAATGTTCAGTGTGGTTGCCGGGTCTTCCTGGTTATGGAAATATGATCGCTTAATGTTGCTAGGATTGAAAACTGACCAGGAAATTGGACTAAAGCTGAAATACCGTGCTGCAAAGAAGAAACCTTGAAGGTTGGCCTCGGTAGCATAGGAGAGAGCTGGAATGGGTCAGAATGTGGGCCTGGAGGGCATACCGAATGCAGGGCCAGTGTCCAGGAGGTTTTGGTGGTCAGTGTGGATGTGTTTGCAGCAGCGCCTGGCAGGGGCCACGCTTACGATGAGGTGATGGGCAATCTTGATGACTGGTGAAAGGTCCATCCTCACTGAAGCAGGATCCAGCCAGAGAGGTAGACAGGACAGGCTTCAGCTTCTTAGGGAGAGGGACCAGGATACGGCAGCTGAAAACACTTGGGTTGGACAAGAGGAGGATTGAGGAGGCAGCCAGTTACAACCAACAAAAATAGTCCAGCTTATGTGCCACGTAACAATGGACATAATTCCATCTGACAGCCATCCCCTGCATGCAGCAATGATAATGGCGGCACAGAGGGAAACAGAGGTTAGGCAGGCGCAAGTTCAGCTAAGAAGAAGTTGGAAGGGAAGAGAAGGTGTTGTGGAGAGAGTGCCAGCTTTGATAGAATTTCCTGAGTTTCTTCTGCAGGGTTGCAGTTTTACAAAAGGGGCAGTTGTCTGTCTCTTTTACAGAATGAGGAGTGTTTAAGCTAATCGAGCTTCTTAATGGGCAAAATACTGTTACGGTTTTGTATGTATAGAGAGAAAGAGATTCAGTCAGCAAGCCCCTGGGATGAATTATCTTATTTAAGTATTGTCACGGTTTGTTAAAGTGCGTTAGCCTCGTGTTTGCAAATGAGGAGAATGGAACAACTTAATGAATTGTACTCAAGTTTACACACATAATAAATGGCAGAACCGGGATTCAAACCCAGGCAATCTGCCTCTGCCATCCCTGTTCTGAACTATTGTGATATTGCTTCTCCGTTTGTGGCTTGAGAGCACAATATATCTCCACCGGTGGTGTTTTACTTGAGTGAAATATCCATTTGTCCTTTGCCTCTGAGGCCTTCGGGGTGTTTAAACCTCCAGGTTTTTCAGAAGAGAGCACCTTGGAAAAAGGAGGAGGCAGGGTTGTGAATCATGACCTCTCTGGCTGTAAGAGCTCAAGGCCTTTGAGGTAAAATGTTTACAGTAGCTAATTGGTAACATAGTTCTCTGCTGGTAAGATGTGAGGATGAATCAATCTCAGCATCCTGCCCAGAAACCCCGAAGCTCAAGTCAGGGCCCTGGTGCATTCCCAACAACCCTCTTTTAATTAAAGTCCCCGGAGGCTGACCCTAGTCTGCAAATCTGTCCCGGCCCTGATAGGTGTAGTGGTCAATCACGTCAAGTGGTGTTTTTTCTTCTCTTGTGTAATCCATCAGTGCAGGCCACCAGCTATTGATTATTTTCAGATACAAACATTTTGTTACCCTTATCCTGAGGAGCTGGGAGGGGCGAAGAGAGGGCATGAAAGGGAGTGTTTCCGTCTTCCTTGAGGATGAGTTGGAGTAAAAACCCAACAGGATTTTTGCACATCCCAATCAGAGTATCAGCATGGAAACTGGCTGTTTCAATACAGAAGTAAAAGAACTCCACAAAATTCAGGATCACTGCCTGCTTAACCTTTTCTGGCAGTCTTGAAAATTTGATCAGTAAGTTATACCTGTTCTTAAAGTTTCGTTGGTTTTATTCTATAGCAAATGTATAACCAAGTCAACACACGCTCTGACCTTATTAACACCCTTCCCTCACCTAGTTCTATGAAATCCCTGTTCTTATCTAGATGAAGAAAACAAAATGACCTGCTGTTGACAGAGACACCCATTTTTCTATCATTGCATACTTTCATGAGAAAATATAAGGAAGAGAAACAGATAAATGCATGAATTTTTGAGCTTGATTTATTTTTTTAGGCTCCAAGAATGCGAACAGGCCTGTGTGTGCACACGTGGTTTGCAGTTTGCTTCCCTGTTTACTTTGGAAGCATTTGTGAGAAGAGCTAGATAGTCGATAGTTATTAAGGACTTATTTTTACTTGAGCAAGGTGGTATTACAATTTACCTGTTTCCCTAGTACTCTTTTCTTTGGCTAAACTTCATTCTTTTTTCTTTTCAGGGCTACGAGGGTTCTCTTATAAAGCTCACATCTAAGCAGGTAAGATTGCATATAAAATATCACTTTCTTTTCTTTTTTTTTTTTTGGAGACAGAGTCTCACTCCATTGCCTGGGCTAGAGTGCCATGGTGTCAGCCTAGCTCAGAGCAACCTCAAACTCCTGGGCTCAAGCCGTCCTACTGCCTCAGCCTCCCGAGTAGCTGGGACTACAGGCATGCGCCACCATGCCCGGCTAATTTTTTCTATATATATATTTTTAGTTGTCCAGATAATTTCTTTCTATTTTTAGTAGAGACGGGGGTCTCACTCTTGCTCAGGCTGGTCTTGAACTCCTGACCTTGAGCGATCCTCCCGCCTCGGCCTCCAGAGTGTTAGGATTACAGGTGTGAACCACTGCGCCTGGCCAGGATTTGGGTTTTTGTGTGTCTTTAAAATTAAGGGTGCGATCAATTAGGAATTAGCACGGGAAAATGACTCACAATTCTATAGTCTTCAACTAGGATTTTTGGGACTGTCCCAGAGGATGGCAGATACATTGCACCCAGCATAGTATGTTGAGATTGATTTGTATGTTCAAAGGAAATGATAGTTTGTTATCCAAATTCACTTTTATTCCCAGTTTTTTCCTGTTTCTTTTTATGAGGTTAAACAGGCACACTTTTACAAACCGATACAAATATCAGATGGTGAAGAATCATGCTGTTTCTCAAACCCCTAAACAGGCAGAGTCCCAAGTCTATAATGGAGCACAGAAGGTACAGAATGGAGGTGGTAATCAGTGACTCCAGTAGTTCCTACAAGCTCCTTGGAGATTTTAGCTATAATCTTGTCTTTTTTCCTCCCCCCACTTTTTTTTTAAAGCTG
Organism: Indri indri; assembly: GCA_004363605.1. NCBI lineage: Eukaryota > Metazoa > Chordata > Mammalia > Primates > Indriidae > Indri > Indri indri. The sequence goes on from RJWJ010000139.1 coordinate 191,519, forward strand.
AACACAAGGCATACTCACCCCTCCAATCACTTTTCATCTTTCTGTCTTATCAGGAGTGAGCTGTGTTGCGGGCACCTTTCTGGGCTGAAAGATACAGGGTCCAGAGGGATTATGTCCCTTCTTTATTTACTTGGGACAGTGAGCTTCACAAGCCTAATTGAATGCAGAATTCTTTAAGACATCCCTTGGGATTTGAGATGGAAACGTTCACTTTGTAATTTCGGTCACGCAGTGAGAGTACAGGGGTTTTATCGTTGTGTCATTGTATTCCTTGCACTTACAGTGTCCCAAAAGGTGACTCGGTTCTCTTTCCATTTTAAAAGATGAAGAAACTGAGGTACAGTGAATTCGATGTAGGAAAGTAGAGCGTCTCCGACCCCAGTGTTCCTCTATTCCCCTGCTCACTGCTGCTCACCTTCCAGCTACTTCTAGATTTTTTTTTTTTATGATTCTCTAAATCCCCTGCCCTTGAAGAAATACCCTTGCCGTCCCTTAGATTCATGTTAGAAATTTGGCTAAGCCCACTGAGTCATGATTCTTTGGAACCAGCTTTCTTATTTCTCCCCATTGCCTGTGGTCATTTCCTTATCTTAGCTCTTCAGTTTGACATCACCCCTGACCCAGAAAATCGAAACATCCCTGATTCTGTTTTTTCCTTCATATTTCTCTTTCTTTCCTCAGCCCGTAGGCTTTGTCAGTTTTGACAGTCGCTCAGAAGCAGAAGCTGCCAAGAATGCCTTGAATGTGAGTACTGATGATGGAATCGTAGGGGGTTTCCTCCTGAGGTGGTGGGAAGTAATAGACTTCTTTGGACAGGAAGTCAGATGGAAAGAATACGACTGCCCAGTCTAACGGGGAGCTCTTCATCAGTTAGCCCGCTGAAGAGCTTTTTCCAAGAATTGTGATCAGATGTGCAAATTACTAAATAACATTTTGCTTCTTGGTAGCTTTTACTGCAATAACTCAATATATCTGATGATGGGAGTCTTATTTTAATTCAGCGCCTTCAGCTCCCACGGTGGTACCCAGCACTGCTTGCTTTCTCTGGGAGAGATGATCAAGAAGTTAGCTTGGCCATCGTGATACAATAAAAGGCTAAGCCAAGAATAGATCGAAATCTTGGCATCTCTTATCTCATGAAGTTTTCCTTGCAGGTGTGTGGCTTTTTTTTTTTTTTTTTCCTAAACAGATCTATTCTGGTTGACTAAAATTTGCATATAAGGCTTTCCCAAAAGACATTCTGCATTTTAATATAACACGTTATCGTCCATTGTAATTGAGTAGAAATACCTACATTTGGTTTGTAGATATCTTGTCTGCCATCTGTTTGGAGAGTTTTTCGTGCATTATTTTAGTAAATATTTCTCCCCCTTTAGTATGTTGAAAAACAAAACAACTTAAGGAAACTGAGACTAAGGAAGGTGGAAGGCGGCAGAATTTAGTTCCAGATGCTGAGGGCTGATCCTCAGGTGAGGAGTCTGTATGAAGTCTGGTTCCATCATGCTCCTGGAGGTCGGCCCAGGGGGCTGTGAATAAGTGTTGATTAGAGTGGCTCAGAGTGTTCAGGGGGCCTTCTAAAAAGGCAGGGTGGCCACTTGACTGATCGCAGTACCAATGCCATTGTGTAGGCCTTCTGGGAACGTACTGTAAGCCTTGGAGTTGCTGTGGGGCCTGCAAGTGCCTCTCCCAGCTGTTTCTCTGAGCAGAGCATGCGAAGACTGTTGCTGGAGACTGTTGCAGAGACCTGATATTCTGAGCACTTGGAGGCCCAAGGGAAAGCCTTTATACGAGTCTGTTTACTTGGTATAAGGTTGTCACTGTGACACAGCCTTGAAACAGTTTGATTGTTGTTGTTTTTTTCACATAAAGCACATTGGAGAGTCTTAGGATTCCACGAATTCAAAAGAGTCCAGAATTTTTCTGGATTTGGATTTGGGCAGAATAACCGCCTGCTCGCTCTGTTCCTCTCCTATAGAACCAAATGTAAAGCAGTTATTCATTGAGCACTAGTGGTAGACACTGAAGCACAGTGTATAATTGAGTGTCTTGATATAGATGTTATTCTATGCTATTTGTATTATATAGATAAAACCAAAATTTTTTCAGTATAACCAAAGTTTAAACTTAAAAGTGCGCACACACACACACACACACACACACACACACACAAATCCACAAATTCTATTCATGCAGTATCAGGTGGGTGTCTGTCTAAATATAATATTGGAAAAATATTAGTGAAAGTATTCTGGGTCCTTTAAAGTTATGTTAGATGAAGTTTTCACCATGTTCTTTTCATTGTTCTTTACAGGAAGTAACAGCAGTTGAAGCCTGTTCACAGAATGGGCTCTCACTGCCTTACTTCATATCTGCTGTGTGTACAGAGATGACTGACTCACTGTCTGAAGAACAATAGGCTTTTATAGTGACCTCTGTCATCTGACCCGGCAACATTCCATTAGGCACTAGCTTGATTTTTTTCTTTTTTTTTTTTAAATAACTGAAGTTTATTTTTAAAATGTTTAAATGGTAATAATCAAACTGTGTTTCCTTGCCATACTAAGTAGAGGACAGCCACCATAATTTCAGTTTTTCTTGGTTGTTCAAGGGTTAGCATTACAAATAGCAGGTGTAGATCCTACTATAATGTTGTGATAGAGGTGGTCAAGCCTGGTTGCCCTCATGCCAACTGGCCTCAGATCACTGTGTTTTCTGGTCTTGGGATCTGGTTTTAGATTATTCTTCTCCTTACATTCAGCTCTCTCTTCTTTTCGCTGGCAGCAAGCCTGCCTTTAGTAATATCCTCTCTCCTAATCATTAATGCCGTTTACTACTCATGCATTAATAACTTGGGGACAACCCCAAACAAAACAGATCTAGTTCTGTTCTGTGGGCCTAAGGGGAACTCTGTATTTTCCCATGGAGTGATGAACCTGGGCTTTCTGCTGCTTACGGGCTCACCTGGGAGTATAGGGTTATTTACTGAGCTCCTGGGTGATCTTTCTTGACATTTTTAACTTTGATGCGTAAAGTATTAAAGATATCCTAGAAATCTTCTCAATGCTGTAGTTAGAGACCTAGAGAGGATGAGTGGTTCGGTCAGCAAGTGTAGGTTTAGAGCTGCAACTAGGAGGCAAGTAAAAAAGTAAGGTTCCTGCATCTCGGGCCTGTCCATTTTATGCGACATGTTTGCTTTGTGCATGAAATGTTGCTGCGTTTTTCCTGGTGGCAATGACAAGACTGTGTAGTTCACATTGTCCGGGACAAATGGCCACAGTAAAGTTTGGTATGTGACCATGGGGCAGAGTTTCTTCTCTCTGCAGAGAAAGGTAATGGACTTAATCATAAATGTACCTGTTTAAGGTAATGTACTTAATTATACAGGTAACAGTTATCTTCTTTCTGATGCAACATATTAGGCTCTTTTCAGGGTCATCTTTTCAGATTAATGTTAAAAACACAGGATGCTCATGGCCATTGCAAAATTGTCTCCTCTCATGTCATCTGCTCAGGCTTCTCTTAAACGTTTCTCCTCACATTCCTTTGGGGGAGAGAGTTCAATGTTGTAATGTTTTGTTTTATTCCACTATTGAGAAACTTAAGCCTCAATCCAGTAAGTTTCAGTGTTTTGAACCATTTCTCCGTGTTTGGAGCTTCTCTTCTTGTTATCATCTCTGTGTCTTGGTTGCTGTCTGGTTTACTAATTAGTATTAATAATTAGTCTTTTCCCAAAATGACTGATTTTTTAAATCCACGTATTTTCTTCCATTTTTGGACTGTGCTTCGGTTTGATAATTTTATGGAAAAGCATGTTCAGATTGAATTAAGTTGTAACACTGGACTTTTAGCAGGGGGATTACTCGAACCTCCTAAAGTAAATAACAGTATGTTTTGTTTTTATAGCAAAAACTCCCAAATTAGGCAACCCAAACCCAGACTTCCCTTTAGGTTATCTATGATCGCATTAACCCAGATGATCAGAAACCCCATGTAGTCTTTAACCCGGCAGCAAAATATCTGACCTGTTTTTCACCCTTTGCACAAATTTGTTAATTTCTGTCCTGGCAGCTCTTTAATGTCTGTGCTTCTGAAAGTGGGCACTGAAAATCCAAATATCAAATTATTTTTAGTGTTTGTTTATAATTTTAGAAGCTAAATCACATCCAGTGATACTAGGAGTTAACTTAGTTTAGGAAAAATCCTGATTTGTGGAAACTTTAAAAAGGAACACAGGAAACAGCAGGTCTGAGGATAAAGATTCTGAGTAGATACGGGAATAAGCTTTCTCTGGCTGTTTCCAGCAACTGTGAGAACCTCAAAATTGCCTTTGTCTTCTAGAGGAAATCTTGTATTAATGAATAAGAATGATCTGCATTAATTTTCAGATCAATAGGCTTATACGTGATTCCCGGTTATTATTAATAATTCCATAACAGGCATTGTCTTACTGGTATTTAGAAATCGCTCATCTACAGTACTATAGTGGTTGTAGGCTCTTTAGTCTACATGCCATTTGTTTGCTGTCCTTCCTTCCTCTAATTTTGAGTAGTTGTTACTGGGCTGCATTTTATCTTAGACTCTTTTATAAATTATTATATGAGAACTAGAGAAGTCTGATACAGTCAAACTACGTACATCACAACAAATTGCGCTCACAGCTAAACATCGCTTAAGCTGGTGCAGTGACTGGCTTTACTCTTCAAACTGTGCTCTAATTAATCTAAGTGATCTCTATCAGTGTACCCTGACACTCCGTGGTTTTTTAAAAAAAATTACTGAGATATAATTGACATACCATACGATTCTCCCATTTAAAGTGTACAGTTCAATGTTGGTATTTTACATTATTTTTGTAATTTATGATAAAATATATTTTAAAATTTGCCATTCAAGTGAATTTAATTGTACCAGTCAGTGGCATTAATTACATTCACTATTTTGTGCAATGATGATCACTACTGTCTAGTTCTAAAACTTTTTCATCAACCCAAGCAGAAACTCTGTAACCATTAAGCAATACCTCCTTCCTTGACCCCTGGTAGCCTCTAATCTACTTTTTGTCTCTATGAATTTGCCTGTACAAATATTGGAATATTTGTCCTTTTGTTTCTGGCTTCTTAGCATGTTTTTGAGGTTCATCCATATTGTGACATTATCAGAATGTAATAATACCTTTTTATGGCTGAATAAAATATTGTACGGATATATACATTTTGTTCATCTATTGATGGAAACTTCGTGTGTGTATTGGTTCTGCCTTTTGGCTATCGTGAATAATGCCACCGTGAACATTGGCATGTTAGTGTCAATGTTCAAGTCCCTGTTTTCAGTTCCTTTGGGCATATACTTTGGAGTGGAATTTCTGGATCATAAATAATTACACGTTTAGCTTTTTGTTTAGTTTGTAATTGCCAAACTGTTTTCCACAGTGGTGGGTTCCATAGTGGTTCCATTTTACATTCCCACCAACAGTGTATGAAGATTCCAGTTTCTCCATAGTCTCACCCATGCTTGCTTCTTGTTTTTATTAGGTCATTAAATACGAAATGTCCGATTTTGAATCAAAAAGTTCAACTTACTATATTTCAAAGAAGAATCAGTACAATTAATCAAAGTGTGCGCCTAACCTATTGACACAGTTTTGTCATCTTAATGGTAGCTTGTTTATGCCAGCAGCAAAGAAGCCTGGAGAGTGAGTGGTGATGAAATCGCAGAAGGTATTTTCCACAGCTTGTTGAGAACTGAATATTTTTCCTTGCAAGAAGTGGTCCAAAGCCTGGAAGAAGTGGTAGTCAGTTTGTGCAAGGTCCGGTGACTACGGTGGATGACAGAGTTTCCAAGTCCAGCCTCTGTAGTTTGAGCAGCATTGTTTATGTGACACGTGATCAAGTGTTGTCTTGTAGGAGGATTGGCCTGTCTCTATTGACCAATCCCAGCTGCTTTGTCACAGGCATCCTCATCCTTTAATTCAGTTAGTCGCAGTAGACATCCGCTGTGATGGACTGACCAGGTTTCATGAAACTGTAGTAGATAATACCAGTGCTGGACCACCCAACAGACACAATTAGCTTTTTAATTTAATTTTTTTAATTTATCTTTTGTAGACCTGGATCAGTATCAAACCATTTGCTTTTTTTGATGAATGTTTGATTTTGGGCTGTGTTTCAGCACTTCATCTTTATCCAACCATTGTGGCAAATGCTTTTGATTGTCAAAAAGAATCCATTTTTCATCACACATAACAATATAGTATAGAAATGGTTCGCCTTTCTGTCAACGACAGCAAAGAAAGGCAACCTTCGAGGTGATTTCTCTTCTGATGCTTGTTTAAATCACACGGTACCCATCTTTCCAGCTTCTTTACCTTGCTGATTTGTTTCAAATGGTTCAATATTTCTGGATTAGTAACATCAAACCTTGCTACTAATTCATACTTAGGCTGACGTGGTTTTGCTTCCACTGCAGCTTTCAGCTTATCATTATCCACCTTCATCTCGGGTCACCCACATGGCTCAGAATCACCATGGACGTACTGTGCGTTCATTAGCCACATCCTTCCCAAACACATTGTTGATATTTTGAGCTGTCTGTGCTGCATTGGTTCCACGACAGAACTCATATTCAAAAATAACACAAATTTTGACTTATCCATGGTTTCACAAAAATTGCTCAAAAAAAAAAAAAATTGAAAGGTAATCACAAGCCAAAACATGCACTTAGAAAAATGAGGATGTACCTTCACAATTACAAAAAAAACCCACACACACCAAGAAGCCTGAAAGTCAAATGTCAGAGATATCAACTGTCAAACTTAGTACTTAAGGAAATCGGACATTCCATACTTCATAACCTAATAGAACTACAACCATGCTAAGCAAGTATGAAGTCATCATTGAGTTCTTGCTAAATGCTTATTGACTCATTGTAATAGATTTGAATACTTTAAGAGTCCTTATGTGATTTAAAATGTTTCTTTTAACAGGGATTAGTAACATTTCTTTTCTGTGGTGGCAGTTCTAATTAATGGAACTTGTGTTACCCTTAACCAGTTTGTTTTACCTATTAATAAATAACAGAAGGGGAGAAAACTCAACCCATGTGTGATTCATTAAATAAGATAAGACATGAAGCAAAGGTATTTTCTCAAGGTCTAAATAGATTTTGGAATAAAGAAATGAAAAGTAGTTTTGTTTGAAGAGGAAAAAGGTAGCTGTCACTCAGGCTTCCAATGCAAAGGAGCCTTAATAAATAGAGGCAGGGTGGGGTGTCTCAAGCCTGTAATCCTAGCACCCTAGGAGGCTGAGGCAGGAGGATCGGATGAGCTCAGGAGTTAAGAGACCAGCCCAAGCAATAATGAGGCCCCATCTCTACTAAAAAATAAAAAATAAAAAAAATTAGCCAGGCGTGTTGGTGCATGCCTGTAGTCCCAGCTGCTTGGGAGGCTGAGGCAAGAGGATCGCTTGAGCCCAGGAGTTTGAGGTTTCAGGGAGCTACGATAATGCCCCTGCACTCTACCCCGGGTGACAGAGCAAGACTCTTGTCTCAAAAAAAATAATAATAAATGGAAAAATTAAGAGGAACTGAAAATGTATATGGTATCAAATTATTTCTTGACTATTGAAGAAATTTATTGATTTAATAGTATTTGTAGTCAAAAGAGAATAATTTGAAAAATCTTTAATAATTTGTAAGAAAACATGTTTAAAAAGTACTTGATAGTGTCATGTTGAAAAAACAACTGATATAATCAGGAAAACATACTTATCTCTGTAAAATTCCTGGCATTCAAGTAAACACAGCGGTTATTTATATCACAGTGACTCCAGCTTTGTACATAATTTTAATTATGATAAATAGCTTGAGCTTTCCAGCTATTAAATTTCTTAACAGTTAGGTATAATTAATTTATTAGTCCTTATATCATGTTTCTCATGTGTGAAATGGGGGTATTATTCACTTCCAAAGTTTTATAGGGCAATCACCAAAAATATTTGCAAATGCTCTGTACGTAAACCTATACTGTGAATATACTTTCTTGGCCAAAAGACGTACCCATAAAGTACTGGTGCAAACTTTTGAGTACAGAGGTATACAAAGGCAATCGAGACAGGCACCGGCCACACAAAGACATTTTGGCTTTGGTTAGACACATGCCTGGATGACAGGTTTTCCTGATAGCTTGTGCAAGTTAGGACTTTTGATCTTAATATTTGTACAGCTTGTGACGTAGGTGAATTATTTCCACTAAACAAAACTTTTCATAAATAGAAGCATCTGGATGGCCTATCTTAGCATCCCCCCTCCCCCGCACTAGGCACCATGTCAATGTGTTTCTTACCAGTTTTAAAATTTTCTCCCTCTTTTTTTAGGCTATTGCTCAAAATGGTTGAAGAGGCCCAATTAGTAGGATCCCAGCTGGGACTTTTGGATGGGAAAGATGCAGGACTGCCAGATGAGCTCATGATCCTGATCTAGTGTTTATCTGTTAAATCTGTTTATCATCGCTTGCTCTTGACTTGCAGAGATTTAAGGCAGCCATTGGACATCACTGGATTGGGGACTTGGCTTATGTCCATATAGAGCCACCATTATGGGAGGCTGCTGGCTCCTTCTGTCTATTTCAACCATGTGCCTGGACTTCGGGGTTGACAAACAGCTAAATCCAGCTATCCCCCAACCCCCCGCCCCGCTCCCCGAAGTTTGCAATAAGCTCACCATGGAAGACACACCACCAAAAGTGACTCACAACCCAAGTATGATTTTTTTAAAAAGGCAAAGGCTCAGTTTGGTGCTCTGCTGTCTTCATGATGGCCCTGCTGTTTTAGGTTATTAGAAAACCTTCCCAGGATGGGTACAGCACATAAGATAAAACTTGTTCGGAAAAAGCAAACCAGGATGCATTTTATTTAGTGATGCAGAATTTGTTGGGTTGGTCCCAGTACAGTGGTGTTTACAACTAACTGATCACAACCAGTTACAGATTCCTTTGTTCCTTCTCCACTCCCACTGCTTCACTTGACCAGCCTTAAAAAAAAAAAAAAGGAATTAAATTCCCAATTAGTATTTGCCTGAAGAACAGTGAAGTATTTGAATTAACTATTAATAATGGTTTACACAGGAAGCTGGAAAATACGACACCAGTAGAAGAAATCCTAAGGAAGTCTGAAGATGAAAAGTAGCCAGAAATGTTAGCCAGAAATCCTTTCCCTGGGGAGACAGGGAGGAAGAACCACAGGTTCCTACACACAAACCAGTATATATTCCAGTGACCGGGATATTTGGAAATCTCGAGTTTGCCTAGCTCTACTCTAGATAAAACTGTTAATCCGATAATTACAGGGCTATGTGAAACAGCTCTCAGAATTTTCATTGTGGCCTCTTTTGAGGATCTATTTATTTAAACTTCTGTCATTTTAAAAATGATCTCATTTGATCTTGTCCTTTCTCCGTGGTTCTTCAGGTATTTCAGAAAATGCTGAGAATCAAATTCGCCACTGTTGTAAATATAAGTAGAAAATAGAGTTAGTGTTTGTGGAACACAAAGTACATAGGGTGAGTTATTGACTTACTAGGACTTCTTTTGCTGCTAGGATGCTAGGCCAGTTTTGGAACCAAAAAGTCTCCCACGTTACTGATTGTTCTGCAGAGCAGCACATTTTGGCACCTTAAAATCACTGTCTTTGTTGTTCTCTTTTACTTTTTAGTGAAATGATCGCACCATCACAATGACTAAAAGCTTCAGAGCTCCCTTTCACACACTGGCTTAATGTTTATGATAATCTAGAAGGATTGGAACTTCTGGTACACAAAGCTGAAACCCTTGGTCTTGCTCTGTAATTAGAATGCATTAGAACATATTAAAACCTTAAGGAGTGAGATAGGACTTAACCACCCCAAAGTGATATAGGGATGTTTTGATGGGACATATTTTTTTTTATTAGGCAGGGCCTCACTCTGCCTGGGCTAGAGTGCAGTGGTGTCACCATAGCTCACTGCAACCTCAAATTTCTGGGCCCAAGCAATCCTCCTGTCCCAGCCTCCCATGTAATTGGGACTATAGGCACATGCCATCACACCCGGCTAATTTTTCTATTTTTAGTAGAGATGCGGTCTGACTCTTGCTCAGGCTGATCTCAAACTCCTGAGCTCAGGTAATCCTCTTGCCTCGGCCTCTCAGAGTGCTAGGATTACAGGCACAAGCCACCGAGCCCGGCAAAGTGTGCATGTGTTTCTCCATTTCAAATTCCAATTGAATCTCTATTTCAAACAAAGACCCCCATAGTCATTCATTATAATCTGTTTTATCTAACAGCCAGTGAGATCCCTGACTTAGAGTTTGTTGTACAGACAAGCCTTTTTGCAGAAAGGGAGAAATTCTTCCTCAGCCATGTCAGATCGCCAGTAGGTGGTCTTGTCAGGGATGCATTAGAGCGGAGGAAGAGCACTGATTTAATGTCCCTCAGAGGTGAGACGGGTTTTGCTTCACTTTGTTTTGGCTTTCTGTGCAGCACAGGAAGTACTTTACAGTGAACTTCCGAAGTTTGGACTTGACTGTTTACATTCTTTTCAACTAACTCGTGCCTAAGCTCCAAATTCTTGGTTGGAAGGAGCTTGCGAGCCATTTGATGGTCTATGTGAGAGGTTTTCAAAAAACAGGTTTAAGGAGAAAATTTTGCCCTCTTTTTTCAAAAATTTGTTTATGTGTGTGTTTTTTTGTTGTTGTTGTTTTTTTTTGGAGACAGAGTCTTTCTCTGTCACCCTGGGTAGAGTACAGTGGCATCATCATAGCTCACTGCAACCTCAAACTCTTGGACTCAGGTGATCCTCCTGCCTCAGCCTCCTGAATAGTTGGGACTACAGGCACACACCGCAACGCCCAACTAATTTTTCTTTTTTTAGTAGAGTCGGGGTCTTATTCTTGCTCAGGCTGGTCTCGAACTCCTGAACTCAAGCAATCCTCCTGCCTAGGCCTCCTGGAGTGCTAGGATTACAGGCATGAGCCGCCGTGCCAGGCCAACCCTCTTCCCTTATGTCTGCATTTTACTGAATTCATCGAAGATTCTCCCCCCACCATGGATTAATTTATCTGTAGTAGTGTTAGTAAATGACAACTCATAAATAATTTATTGGTATAGATGGCATTCCTTTTTATCCTCAGTAGAGGATATAAAGCTATTGACTTTAAAAAATTTTATTTTTAAAATATAATACAGCTTTTTCTTTCTAAAGAATTTTCATTATCTGGTTGTGCAGCTTGCAAATCAATAACTAGATCAAGACTGTGATATCTGTGCGGGGAAAAAAGAAAATCAGTAACTAGAATGTACATGTTTTCTCCTTCCTCTTGGTATTTATTTAACTTCATTAACATTACCTAAACTGGGTTGTGTGTGCACCGTGAGACTCTTCACTGGATCCTGCTGGGTTTAGGGTGTTCATGGCTAAAAAACCGGAGAGCAGAAACAAGGCCGTAAAAATATGCTCGGAGGCCTGTTGTGGTCTGTGTCTGATCTTTAAATGGAAGTCTTTTCCAATGGTTTTGGAAAGTTTAGGCAACTGTCTTTTTTCAGTCATAGAGTTTGTTTATGTCAGCCCTGTTTTTCTCTCCTCCCTCCACCTCTTTTTTTCTTCTACACCAGCCACTAATAAAAGCTCAAAGTAAACTTTGCAGAATGATCCTTAAAGCATGTGCAGAAAGTTAAGACGGGTCCTCAGATGACCTAACAAGCACTTAAGGTGAAGCTAAAAGAAGAGCATGTTAAATGCATTCTCTTTGCCTGCCTACCTCACAAGTAGGACTTACTCTCCATATGCTTTTCTACATAAACACAGACACACTTGGCTTTTATAATTCTGAGACTCTATATATTACAGAGTGTTAATCATTCAACATTTACTGTGAGTTCACGTCCACTGTCTTATTTTGCCGGGCATGTGCATAATATGTGTTGGATACAAAAGCAGGTTTATCTCCTTTTCAATAATTAGAAGATTCATGTGTGATTATGTATAATTGTTCTTTTCCTTAAAAAGCCGACAACATTACTGGAACACTAGTCTTGACACCAGTAACCCTTTTGACTTAAAAAAAAAAAAAAGAAAAAAAGAAAAACCTTTTATTTTTAAAGGACCTTGTCATCTACTAATAGAATATGAAATTAGTAACTGTCTTAAAACTCATCCCTTCCCAATTTAATCATGGGTTTTGTACTTAGGCTGTGCATATATGTGGCCTTTATGAATAAAAGGGATGCTCTCATTTTGCTATCACTAGGAAGAGAGATTTAAGCTATTTTTAAGTTGTTATTAATGATGGATTTGCACGTAAACACCTTTGCTTTTTCATCCTATGTACTGTGTCACCAAAGCGGGTATATTTTCTAGACTGGCCTGGTTTAGTAATATAGACTATGAATGGGGTTGTGATTTCTTTTGTTTGTTAGTTTTATTTTTTTTTTTTTCTTTTTTTCTTGGTGCCAAACTCACTGATTTAAGCCCATGATCTGAGCTTTATAGAGATGAACCATACAACCTAGAAATCATTTTCATTGTCACATTGACAAAGTATGGTTTCTACCCCACCTTTGTTTAGGCTGTCACTAATCTCTGAACTTTTTTCCCTAACCCCTAGACTACCAGGGATAATCTCTGAAATTTTTGAGGTGACACCATAAAGCTTTGGTCAAGTACAATGGCGTGCTTGGTTGAGACGGATCCTCTTTGCTGATGTCCCAAGTTTGTGAAGGTGGTCATAAACTTTCTCAGGTTTCCCTGGTGTCCGGCAGAGTGACAGACATCAGACTGGAATGTCTCAGGCCAACCTTAAGCAGATGTGGACCATTCAAAGTTTGTTTGTAGGTTTGCCCTGAATCACAAGATCCTCTCGAGTCGAAAACTTAACTAAATTGAAAACTATTGCCTAGGAGTGACTTTCTTTTAAGCTTTCATGTTGAGTACCGTTTGAGTGCCTTAGCAGGGGTAAAGGCATTCATTCATGCCAAGGGGAAGGAGGGGATGCTTGTGGCTGTATTCATTGTGCTAAAATGAGCCCCAAGAGGAGGCAGTGAGGACCGTCCAATGAAAGGGCCTGTTGGCAGCACCAGCCACATTTAGTACTTGTGTGTTCAGGATTCTGAGAGATGCCTTTGTCCCTGCCAGAGCAGTTGACCCCTCTTTTCAGTGTAAAAATGTTAACGTCAGGATTCCTGAGTAAAAGAGTACCATCTGCACTTTGGCCTATGTTTCTTCCCATGTAATATTATCTATTTCAAAGTGTCACTGTAAAATATTGCTTTAATGGGGAGCTGACCATGTTTGGCTTGGAGACAACCTCTTCCTATCACTGTCAGGGCCCAGGCCTTTCAATCATCCTTTTCAGGGTAGTCTGAGAACATAGTAGCAAAAGTTCAAACAATTACGCCCTCTCAGCCCTTTGGAAAATAAACTCTGCTTGACTCTGATTCTGTTGACATGTTAAAGATTGAGTTTATAGCTTCTTCAAAGGCCCTGTCATGACTTTATAGTTATCCTATACAAAGCAGATTTTCCTAGGGCATGGTTATGTACACAGGGGGTTGGGTGGCTAACACAAAAAGTAATTGTGCGTTAGTGGAAAAGAAATTAATTTAGCTGGGGTGGATGGTCAAGGCAGATGGAGATCCAGGTGTTTGCCTAGTTCTCCTGCAAGTTATCCGCAGTCACCAGCAAGGCCCCCCAAGAGCTACTCAGACTGAATGAGCAGAAATGGGGCGAGAGGAGCAGGACACACGTGAGCTCCCTGGGGGGAAAAGGAAAACATACGGTGTAAAAGAAAAATTCTCTGAAAGGGCACAGTATCAGGTATCCTGCTGCTTCCTCCCAGTTGGGGGCATCTCAGAGCTGAGTGTGAATCTCATCCTTGTTTTTCACAAGTGGTAGAAGCACCTCTCCCAAAAGGCCAGAGGAGAAGAAACCCTGTCAGTTCATGTTTGGGAGAGTAGCTCCCTCCCTAGCTGGTAAGCACTGCGCCACAGGGATGAGCGGGTTATCACACGCCTGGGCAGTAATCTAACTATTTATAAGAACTCCTTTAATCTTTACAATCAGCTCTGCAATATATGGACGGTTACCATTCCCAGATTATAGCTGAGGAAACTGAGGCACAGAAAGGGTAAACAACATATCCAAGGTCAACAGTGGAGTGGTATTTGAATCTAGGCAGTCAGGCTCCAAAGTCCACACACACCATTTAAGCCTCTTCCTTGTTGAGGAGGTTCCTCAAAGATGGTTGTGACCTTGAGTTATGGTGTCTCTTTTATAATTGTCGCTATAATTAACTACAGCTGATTGTACTCCCAGAGCACTAGTTTTCTTGCTACGTCTGCAAATAAGTAAAAGAGGATTGACCATCCAAGACCATCTTCTCCTAGGTGCTTTTCTAGTCTTTGAGTTCGGGGGGCAGAAACGAGGTTTTCCCCATTTTGTTGTTGGGACAGATACATCATTGCCCTCAATCCATTTGTAGGTGTCACCATAGGAGTTTGGCCTAGTGTTGGAAGGATGTGACTTTGAGCATCACAGTCCATCCACAGGAATAAAAGTGAAATGAAGGATACATTATATTTGAGGAAGTGGCCTAGTCACTAGGAAATATCGTTAAAATCCTTTTATTCCAAGTCCCAGGATGGTTAATGAGCGAAGAGATTAATTAGACCTCTCTACCATGGCCAAGATGATTCTGTTTTTAACACTTAGCTTGTTACAGATACCGTCTGAGCAGAAATTAGAAAGTCTTGAAATCAAGGATGAACCTGTGAAAACATTCTAAACTAGATGTCACTAAAACCTTCAAAGCAGGATAAGATTTTATTGTGTTTTATGGAACATGGGGTTTAGAAATAAATTTTTTTTTTTTCATTAAAGAGCTTAAAAACAAGCAAAAGCGGGGGCGGGTACAGGATAACTAGTAAAGTAATGCTTCCTGGAAGACTGTTAAATTAGGCAGTGGAGGAAGGGGCAAGGAATTGTACCTGGACTCATAGTCTAGTGTTAGAATGGCTCTGTGGCCTCGTAAAACAGAGCCCTTAGAAAGGGGTCTTTTTCTTGAAGTGTATTATAGCTATTTTAGCAATGGAAAGAGACATGTCCTTTCAAATGACTGATTTAAATAAGGAGGCCGCTGAGTATTGACTGCCACACTAGAAAAAAAGTTTTGTTTCCTTGGGGCCATGGTGTTTTATTATAAAAATAGAATAAAAACTTCGAAGATAAAACTGTCCTTTCTAATTTAATGAAAAATTTGTTATTTTTGTATTGTTTCCCGTGCGTGAGTTACATGCCACTTGAAAAATAGTTCTTACAGCTCCCAAGGTGAAGAGATGTGAGTTACGTATGCTTCACAAGGCCCTGAACCTAAAAGTAGCATGAGTTAAATACAACTCACGTGGCAGTCAATGCGTTAAATCAGATTGTGCTAAGGTAAAGCGAGGGCAAGCACTTGGAGGTAGTTGGGTTAAGTAAAAGAACAAGGCGTAATTGGTCTGGTACAGTTTCTCAATGGGCAGTGACCCAGCAGCACAGGCTGTCGTATTAACAGTGCTGGTGTTTCTGCAAGCAATGCCCTTATTTAGGAAAAGTATGAAATACGGTTTACATCTGATGGATTCTTTCCCTCACTTGTTCATTCTCTGTTGGAATCCGTATCTACCTAAGTCTCAGCACAATGGAAACTGAACAACCACCTCTATTATTATCTGAAAACAATGTGGTCTTTGTAAAATAAAGAACTTCACGTAACTGTAATGTCCTCCTACCTGCACACCCAATCGAGAATCAGAGAGTTGAATTTCGATACGGATTCTACCAGTAGTATACTGGGAATTTAGACAGATTAATTGATTTTTATGGGTCTTAATTTTTTCATCTATTTTGGGGAAGCTATTGCCATTTTGGATGAGACAGTACTTATCTTGTATGGACTGTCCTGTTCCTTGTAGGACTTGTCCATACTGACTAATGCCAGTATGGTCCTATCATATAACAGCCTCAAAACATCCTCACGCATTTCCAGATACCCATAAGGAGGAGAGGCAAGGGTCAATGAAGAGTACATGGTTAAGAACTACTAGATCAGTTCAGTACAAAAATTCAGTACTAAAATTCTGTGAGTTTCATGCTTTATGTAGCGAACACTCCACTGCTTAGCATCAGAGAACCTGACCCAGTTCTCTACTGGCTTCCGCTCTTGAGATTTTTTTGTCCCAGATAGTTGTGTTTTTTAAAAATGTTTGGGCATTGCAAGTTTTCTCTCATGACACATGGTATGATAATAAATGGTAGAAAAATTCTAATCATTCATTTTTAACTTACCTACACACTGTTGTCCCTAAATGTGTCCCCTGCACTGCCCTGTAATAGGTTACCCAGATGCGGGTTTGTATTTGGCCTGTCATTGAGTCATTTAAGGCTCCACCTGAATGTAAAAATTGTTTTTACAGACTCCTGGGGAAACTCCTGCATATACTTTGCCTAGAGTCTGTTTCTAATCTGACTGTTTTATGATGGCTGTAGAGGGGGAAAGCTGACAATACTCAAAACTGTGAATATATTTTGGTCCCTGTGAGAGCTCAGAATATCTCTAAAGTATGTATTTACCTCCTAGTTTCTGATAGAAATGACATGTCTATCAATGATTTTCAGAAAACAGTTTATATTTCTAAGTTGTGTTTTTAACTCCTAAAAGGTAAAAAAAAAGTCAATTCTTTCGACTCCATTTCTTTTTATAGTGTTGAAAGATTTGTGGTCCCTAGGATATTTCCTTTCCATGTGACCAAAATGCTCTTTGAAAATAGTAGAAGGCTTTTATTCTTAGCCCTCTTTACAAAATGTCTTAAAATATAATAGCATAGAGAAATGCAAATCAAAACCACAATGAGATATCACTTCACACCTACCAGGGTGGCAAAAATAAAAAGGAATAGGCAATAACAAGTGTCTGGCAAATGTAGAAAAAAGTGGGATGCATACATTGGTGGAAGATTGAAATAGTATAGCTGCTTTAGAAAAGTTTGGCAGTTCTTCAAAGAAGTTAACACAGAGTTAACTGCTGGTGCACTCCTAGAGAATCGAAAACATATGTTCCCATAAAAACCTGTACACAAGTTTCATAGCAGCCAAAATTTGAAACAACCCAATGCCCATCAGCTGATGAAAGGATAAATGAAATGTGGTATATCCATCCAATGGAATATTATTCTGCAACAAAAACAATGAAGGACTGCCGCATTCTACAACACGGATGAACCGTGGAAACATTATTCTAGGTAAAAGAAGCCAGTCACAAAAGACCACACGTATGATTCCATTTGTATGAAATATCCAGAATACATAAGCAAATAGCAACAGCAAGTAGTTTGGTGGCTGAGTATGGGAGTCGGAGGAGGAGAAGGAGAAATGGGGAGTATATCTATAATAGCATATGATATTCCAACAGCTTTTTAAAAAAGCATTGAATTTCCAGTGAAATCAATATTAAATAGGTTAAATAGAAATTTAAGTTATACATAAAATAGACTTCAATATTTGGCCACTTAGCAGGAAAGGACTTAGATACATTTTTGTGGTATTCAAAAAGTAATCTTTTGAGTATAGTAGAATAATGAAGCCGCCTCCAACCTCTGAATATTCTGCCCATGTCTTTCCCACATGCTGTTATAGCTGGAAATCTTTTTGAGTACAACATGTGGAAGAATAGGTAATAGGAATCATTCTATCAACTGATTTATTTCCTTGTTCTAGGCAACTGTAGGGGAGGGAACTGCTATTGGAGCCCTAAGTTTATTCTGGAAGAAGGCAAGATGTTGCTGAGAAATCCAGATAGTTGTTTACTAAAGCCCAGCCAAGCCATGATCTCCGTGAATTTGAATATAAATGCCTTACAGAACCCCCACACCATCAGCAGAGTATGCATGACATTCTCTTGAGTTAATCCTGAGAATTGAGTTCCTTCCCCTTGGATACTGTTTCATGTACTGTTTACTGTAATCAGCAATGTTGGTTCAGCTCTTTGGTTTAATGCTCGGTAATTCTTGATAATTTGAAAGGAAATCATTTTACTGCCCCATCCCCCAATCCCACTATATGGTCTGATGTCTTAGGCCTTGCAAGAAAGACATAATAAAAAGTTGCCATAATTGGGCCTCAGTTAATAAGAAAGGCCAGCAGTGGTTACCAGGTAGATCAGCTACCACCTGATGAAGCTCCAAACCTCAAAGGATCTAACAGCATTTTATGAAGCAGCCTTGGATATTTACAGGGGGCTTTGCCTGGGAAAACCCAAAGAGGCATATCAGTGCTCCAACGCTCAGAGGATCTGGACTTTGCAAGCAGAATCCACGATAAGGAGGGTGGTGTGGAGGAAGGGGAGATAAAATAAGATCAAGTACTGAGATTAATTAGATTTACAAGGTCAGAGAGGGATTAGTGGCGAGTTTGACCTTGGCTCGAGAGTTTCATTGGCCTCCTCATGACCTCATAAAGGTTAAAAGATTGGTAAGGCCAGGGAAAAACCGCGCAGATTGGGATCTTACTGTACTTTATATAGTTCCGGTGACAAATTATTTTCATTCTGTATTAGAATGAGTTGTCGAAACCCTATAACATCGAGTGTAACTCAGCCTTGAGAATGTCTCCTTCCCACAGCTCTGGCTTTAAACATACATGACTCTTAGAGCAGTGTTTATTACATCAATTTTAGGTTCAATTATCTTCTAATCTCTTTATTTTAAAATTTCGACATATGTCATTTAAAAATTAAATACAATAAATGACTTTAAAAACTTTCGATTACTAAGAAGCTTCCTTGAAGACATTCAGTATCCCATGAAGTCACAGCAGGTCGGGAGGGTCCTCAGCTTTTTAGTCAATATTCACAGTACCTATTTGTAAATAGGTAAACAGAAAGATGAATGGGTTGGTGAATCAATTTTTCACTTTTATTTTTTTATTTTTTCCAAGAACCTACTGAGAAGACCTTTACCTTTTAAAGTGGTAAAACAGTTTTTCTTGCTTTACAAGGGTAGGGAGAGACTCCAAATTGAATGCAAAGAAACAGAAGAATCTAACTGTATTTCAAATGAATAACACAACCACATCGAAGGTGGGGGGAATGGGGAAAATAACCCAATTAATTGTTAAATATATATATTGGCTACACACCTTAAGGTTAAAGACAAAAAACTAAACAAATACTGAATTGTACTTAATAGGTTTGTTTTTTATAGTGGTATTGGTTAGCAATTCTGAAGCTACTTCATGTGCATTCTTGTATTGAGCAAATAAATGTGTAATTGATAATGAGAGCTAGGATTCTCACTGTCCCAGGAAGGAGTCACAAGTATGCAAAGGAGAAGGCTAGAGTTAATCCAGTGCTCTTAGATTGGAATTGGAGCTATGAAGATGAACTTGAATATATCTACATATGTTTTTAATATATGTAAATGACATAGAGAAATAAATACGGACGTGAGTAACTCTGGGACCATTTGAACACCAAAATAGATAATAGTAGTAATAAATTATAAACCATAGAATAAAATATAAATTTGTAATTCAGTACTGATGTAAATGAATAATTAATAAATACAGCAGAAGGGAAAGCTTTTCTGTAGAAAAGTCAAACTGAAGTAGAAAACTGATATGCTGTACATAAAAGGAATGATGAGATTACCAAGGCATCATTTGGCAACCGCGATAGTAATTTCTTCAGGTAAGAATCATTAAATGATGTTAAAACTAGTAGATTTGATGGGATATGAGATATTTATATAGTCTGAAAATGTCTTTCTATAAGGTTCTTATTAGTTAAAAAGGGTATACATGGTAACCCTACAATAGAGAAATTTGGCAAGTGATCAGAGTTAGCATCACTAGTAACAGGACAAGAATGACATCATGTGCCTCTTGCTGTGATGAACTGAGCAGAACGCACAGCTCATCTCTGATATTCCTGCCAAAAATGTATAACCTGACTCTAAACAAGAAAAAAATTAGATAAACCCCAATTGAGGGCCATTCTACAAAATAAATACCCTGTACTCCCTGAAAATGTCAAGGTTGTAAACGATAAGCAATGAACTCTTCCAGATTAAAGGAGACCTAAAAAGATGGTGACTAAATGCTATGCATGATTCTGGATTGGACTCTCAATCAGGAAAACAAAAGGGATGTTCTTGATTTTAAGAAATCAAACTGAAGTAAAATGTAAAGAGGCATCATGCTTGTGACTTAATTCAGGGAAAAAGCTGAGTATATAGGTGTGTGTGAGAGGGAGGAGGAAGAGGGAATGGGAGAATGATAAAGCAAACGTGGTAAAATGCCATCATCTGGGAAATCTGGGCAAAGGTTATACAGGAATTCTTTGTTTATAGAAAAATTATAGATGTAGTACAGAGGCCAAGGTGGGAGGACTTGAGGCCAGGAGTTTGAGATCAACCTGGGCAGTGCAGTGAGACCCTGTCCCTACAAAAAAATGAAAAAATTAACTGGGCATGGTGATGTATACCTGTAATCCCAGCTACTCGGGAAGCTGAGGCAGGAGGATCCCTTGAGCTCAGGAGTAGGAGGCTGCAGTGAGCTGTGATGGCACCACTGATCTCCAGTCTGGGCCACAGAGCAAGACCCTGTCTCAAAAAATAAAAAACACAGCTGGTTGAGAGCTACGTGCCAAGGTGTCTACTGTTGGTTGTGCTCTGGCTTTGCTAGCCCTCCATAGGAAAAATTATTCTACAGACTCTCTCCCTCTTTATTTTGTTAACTCTTTTGGATTTTATAAATTATACATATTTGTAAATATTTCAAACAATACAACATTGTAGAGAAGTCCCCCCCAAGTTAAGTGATATTAATATGTTGTCTCATAAACATTTCCAGACTTACACAGATAAGTGGACATGCACACACATGTATACAGAGTCTTCTCTCCCCTGTATGTCCCTGCTGCTAAACACTGTTGAGTATCTTTTTTATTTTGTTTTTTAACCTAGCCATGGACGTCTTTCTCAATATGTGTGTATAGCTCTGCCTCATTCTTTACCAGTTTTTTCTCTAAAGGAATGATTCCGTCGTCCCTAAAATTCATCAAGGACTAAGAACCGTTTGTAAGGACACTGGGGTAGCTGCTAGCTGACAGAATTAAAGTGCTCTGGGTTTTTTGGTACCAAATAAACAAGACTCTCTCAGGCATGCCCCAGTGACGGGAGTTTGGAGACCTTTTCTCTACTGAGAGGCTGTTAAGGTGACTCAGCTCCAGCCACTTCCATTTTCTGTGTCTCTACACTCAAAAGGTGAAAGCCCCAGGAGAGAAAACATGTTTGGTCACTTTGAGCAGCCTCTGTTCTTTTCGGTAGTCAGCCGTGGACAAGGACAGCAAGGACACAGAATGCGGAATTCTGTGCTGACATTGGCCCCTGGGTGCCCTTCCCAAAGAAGGACTGTCAGAGCAGCCTTCTCCCCCTGACTTCGCTTCCCACAGCTGCTCCAGTTGTTTCCTGTCTGGTCTGTTCCAGTCTCTTCACTGAGTCCATCCTCCCTACCACCTCTAGAGTTACCCTTGATCACCATGATTCTCAGACATGGTCCCTACACAAGCAGCGTTACCGGGGAATTTGTTACAAATGATCATATCATATCCCCCCATTTTAAAAACTTCGTGGCTCAGCCGAACACACACTCCAGAGTCCTCACTCACGGCATAAAAGGTCCTTTGTGATCTCACCCCGGCCTGCTTGTCCAGCCATCCCCCCCAATACACACACCCTCTCTGCATCCTGTCACACAGCAATTTGCTGAGCCCTTTCCTGGACTGCCACCTGGTGAACTCCTCTTCCATCGCTTCCTCTGTGATGCTGGCCCGGGCCCGGTCCCCCCAGGCACCTTCTCCTTTTCATGAAACCACCCTGAGCTCTGAAGTATACGGGACCAACAAGGATAAGTCATTTGTTGACTGTGTCTTTTATCTGCCGGAGTTTGCCCTCAGGGAGGGAATCGGCCTCTTGATCCTATGGAACCTGGGTGGGTCGAGGCTGCTGGCTGTTCCCGTGGTGAGTCTCACTGGGTTGTAAGTCACTGTGTATCCTCAAATCAGTATGCTGATACTCAGAAATTTTCCCTTCTGGTCCATGTAGCATTTGCATTGGGAGGAGAAAAGTTGAAAGGTTCTCATGACGAGAGAGGAGTTTTCGGGAATTTATAAACGAGAGAGAGGGAGGGATTGATTTTTGAAAGGCACCGGGTCCCCCTTCCACTTAGCACTTATCCTGACAGCGTTTAATGTGAAGTTGCTGTGGCCAGAGAAGAATCTTACCAGGCTTTAATTAAAAGCACAAGGGATTTTGTTTCGTGTCTCCTTCCTGTCTTCCTCTTTCTCCTCTTACTCCTCTCTTTTTCTTTTATTCGTCTTCACTTCCCCGTTCTCCCTTCCCCTGCCCCTCTTCCTCCTCCTCTTCCTCCTCCTCTTCCTCACCCTTTCACATTTCAGTGTTTTTGTCTTGGCTAATCCCTATGGATAGAAACTTAGCCCGGCAGGATATTGATTACCAAATATGGCATTGCTGCTAAAGATGTGAGAGGAATGTGGCTCGGATTCTAAGCCTCTGGCCTCGGAGAAAGCTGCCAAACAAATTAGGTCATTTTAACTTCTAAGCTTGCTTTTTTTTTTTTTTTTTTTAAATAAGGATGCTGGAACTTTGATTTGGAACATGATGTTGATGTTATTTTAGCTCCGATGGGAGGAGGGGGATGAAGAAGGGGGCAGGGAGTGGGGGAGACTCAGTGCAGCATGTTTTAGGACCTGAGCCACCAGCCCAGGCTGGGTAAGAGGCCCAGGACCTGGTGTGGGGCCTTGGTTGATTCTGGAACATCCGTGCAGGAGCTGGGGCATAGAATGCGTATGTGCAGCCTCGTTATCTGAACCTGGAAGCTCCAGGGAAGTTCCAGTGGTCCCAGGATACTCTGTCCAGTGTTACCCTCAGTGGCCTGGGCCACAGCACTCATGTCGTGAGCTCAGATTCAGGAAAGTTGCTTCTTCACGGAAAGGCTGGTCAAGTTCGGTGCCAGGCAAGTTGCTGCTCCGTGTCTGATGGGGGGTGACGTGAAGGTACGAGCCCTTCCGCCGCGTACCTTGCAGTGATCGCCAGGGACTGCCCTTGTACCCCAGCAAAGACCGCAGCTCTTCAGGCCCATATTTGGAAATATTTATTCTGTCGTGACATTAGCTTTGTTAGGATGAAATGCTCTTAAGTGGAAGCTGGTAGAAGCAAATACTGCTTCAGAACGCAGCCTTGTTTTTTCCTTATATATGTTTTTGGCAACATAATACTGAGGTTTCCCAGATTTTAAAAAAAAAAAAAAAAGGACCAGTTAAAGAAAATGTCTTTTTCTGTTTTATAAAACTAACAGCGTTTGTCACTTTTTTGTGTTGGTTAGGTCTACACAGGGTGTCTTTTCCCTGCCTTGTTTGCTGTTTTCTATTGGTTTTTCTTCTCAGAGAATGAATAAATCAGGCTTACAAAGAAATTCCACCCCCTCCGGGACTTCTGCGGGTCAGGGCCCTGTGAGTTTTGTCGTGTCTCCCTGAGGACCTCTCTTCCCTTTCCCCTTACTTCCTCTTACTGCATTACCATCGAGTCACGGGCTCCCCCTTGCAGCCTTGAAGCTGAGCCTGTGAAGTTCAGAGTCATTTATCCTGGTCTACAGAGTAAGAGTTTCTTACTTTTTTGGAAATTTGTTCTTATTTTTCTTCAAGCTAATTAAGAAGAAAGGAGGGCTCTGGGTCGCTGAGATCCGCATATGTGACAGGTACATTCAGAACACACCATAAGACAAACATGGGACCTGGGTCTATTTTGGATGCTCTGTTCTGGGATGGTTTTTTTTGTTGTTGGTGGGTGGGGGATGAGTTCTTGCCATGTTGCCCAGGCTGGTCTTCAATTCCTGGGCTCAGGCGATCCTCTAGCCTCAGCTTTCTGAGTATTTTGAGTAGCTGGGATTATAGGTGCACCACAGTGCCGGGCTGGGATGTTTTTGACACTGTTGTTGGGGGTCTATAATTCATAGCATTGGTCTTAATTATCGGAAGGTTCTTTATTATGCTTAGCAACAAAGGCATTCTTAAAAGGGAAGGTTCCAAAAGAGATTTGTCTTGCCCTAAATCTTGTCTTTCACGATGTTTGCGATTTATTTTATTGATCATGGTTTGTTTTACGTAAACTGTAACAATAGGGTCAAAGGTCAAAGGTAATTGAAATTACTATCTCTTTGGCCGATATAATCCTTTGCCTTTCCGTGTGGCCAGTAAGCCAACTGTAATCAAAATCAGGACTTTACTACATCAAGACATTTAGATTTTATATAATTTTATATGAATTTATAAGCCAACTGGGATCAAATTATATGGGTTATATGGAAATCTTACAATGGTTTAATTTCTATCTTCCGATTAACATGGAGTACTTGTATTACCTTTATAAAGTTCTGCAGTTAGAAAGAGATGTGAATCTTTTTCTCCATTTGTAGTCAGTGAAACTAAAAGCATTGAAGTCCTTCGTTCTGGAAGGAGATGAAAAAAATAAAAGCATTGAAGAATTATGTTCTTTTAAGTCAGAGCCCAGGCCTCTTAGGATTTTAGGCGTCAGACTCCAGTATTGCACAGGTCTTCACATTAATTCTTTCGTTCTCACTGATAACCATTAATCACAGTTTTTACCGGTGCTAGGAATTTGCTGGTTCAAATTTTAAAACTTGAACTGGAAAGTTTTTGTGAAAGAACAAAGAGGATCGTTGAAAATTCGTGTAACTAAATTTTTAAATTGAGTAAACTAAACCCCCCTGACTTCCTGAACACGTTGTGTTGTGGGTTTTTGTATATTCCATGTAAGTAGTGAGAATGAGAGCTCTTGTTGACCTTTCTTCCTGATAGGCCAGGGTTTACTGGTGTGTTTATTTTGTCACCATTCCGGTTTGACTCTAAGGAAATGAAAACATCTTCCATTTGTTCTTTGTTTCCAAAGGGCATCCGCTTCGATCCTGAAATTCCGCAAACACTACGACTAGAGTTTGCTAAGGCAAACACGAAGATGGCCAAGAACAAACTAGTAGGGACTCCAAACCCCAGTACTACTCTGCCCAACACTGTACCTCAGTTCATTGCCAGAGAGCCATGTAAGTTGATCTACTTTTCATTTTGAAGAAAATAAATAACAGGAATTGTTCATGTGCTGCACATGAGATCATACCATGGGGCGTAGTGCTGGTTGACTCTTATTTTCCATCTCTGGGAAGAAGTTGCCTATTCTTGCTGTCTGAACTCTAAATACAGCAGTCTTGTTGGTGATTGGCTGTCTCAAAAGATGTTTCAGCTTGAGCAGAACCATAACTTCAAAGTTTTATTTGATGTGTTGTAGATTTCCTTAATGTGATACTGACCACTGTGTGCCCCTCTGTACCTTGGGGTATAAACCCTTCTTTCTGCCCCTGTTCTTGGACAAAAGTGCTAGTTATTAGCACTCACTTTACTCCATTTGTTGAAGGATATTAGTTCTGTGGCTTTGAAAAAATAGCATTTTAAAGGGAAAGAAGTAGATTTTAGGAAGTTGGTTCTGTTTTTGAGAACAGTTTAGCTATAACTCTAGGGAAAAAGGTAAACACATAAAAAACTTATATATTGGGACAATCAATCTAAAAAACTAATACCAGTAATGCCTTAAGGAATTTTGGGGTTTCCTGTTATAAATTAATTGGGCAAAGACACTGACTAATTGCTCAACAAATCTCTTACCCACCGTTAATGAGCTTATTCTGTTAACTGTCCAGGCTACAATTTCTGCCTTTCATTGATTAACGTTAAAAGGTTGTCTTAATTGTCCTTCTCAAGCTCAGTCAGTGGCAGAAGCGAGGCACGAGACAGGCCTTAACTTTCCTTTCATTGTAGAGCCACGTGTGATTGAATATGGCAGGGCACTTAAGGAAGCCCAAGTGACTTGCAGTTATTCGGAATAATTCTGTCCTGTCGTTTTTGATCTTCTTTCCAAACCACATGATTGTGATGTTCTTCCTGCTTTTCCCGACAATACCTTTCAACTATTCCTTTTGAAACTGAAGGACACACGGGTTCCTTGCCCCTCCCCCATGTCATGTGCATGTGAGATTTAATCAGGTTATTGTGGAAGTTACAGTCATCTGTAGCTCAGTCACTCTTGAGAATGCTGCTGCTTGTCTGTGGAAACTAGTAGATAAGAGTTTCTCCCCCAGCATGTTCTAAATTAAATTTTTTCTATGAAGCCAGAAAGAAATTATTTTGTTCTTCTATGTTCCATGTCCTAGGGAAACTTGAATCCTTTGTTTATTTGGGAAGGGAATCTAACCAAAAGTTTTGTCTTGTCGTGCAGTTGTAGTACAGGAGGACACAGGGACATGCCTTAATGCCATTCTTTGTCCTTACAGCATCTAGCTTAGTGCTCTGTGTATATTTAACAAATATTTATTACAGCGAGTGGATAAATTAATACTTGAATCTGGCTCTTTGTAGGATTATAGAAGCATTTGTATGCCTCTTTATTTCTTTCTGAAATTTCTTTTCTTCTCAGTCAAGACATCAGAAGAGAGTACTTCTAGGATGCCTGATTTTCAAAAGATAACCTAGAATAAGTCTGCTTTTTCAGTGAATTTGTCAGCCTCAGATCTCAGAGTCCTTTGAAATGATTAATTCAGACAGGAAGCATAATGCTAATGATACTTGATCCTTTAAGTTCTTTGCCAAATGCTTTGCTTTTTAAGACCACAAAACTTTTTCTGAGTCTTTTACAACAGCTCTGTGAAATAAGTAGCCAGGGAGGTGACAGGCAGTTCACGACATGATGGACAAAAGCAACAGAGATGACCAAACTTGGCGTTCACAAGTCCCTGAGGTTACAGGAGAGCCTAGCAGTAGAGCTTAGAGCTCTGCTCCGGCCTGCTCCGCTCATCTCCCTTCCCTGCATACAGAACAGCTCAGAAATGACCAGATACTTTCCGTGGCAGAGTCAAAACTTGCCTGGATGCTTCTAGCAAAACAAACTTGAAGCTAAAAAAATAAATAAATAAAAATCAGCCAAGCACGGTGGCTCACGCCTGTAATCCCAGCATTTTGGGAGATTGAGGTGGAAGGATTGCTTGAAGCCAGGAGTTCAAGACCAGCCTGGGCAACATATTGAGACCCCATCTCTACATTAAAGATAAAATTAGCCAGCATGGTGGTGTGTGCCTGTAATCTTAGCTACTTTATAGGCTGAGGCGGGAGGATTGCTTGAGCCCAGGACTTACAGGTCACGGTGAGCTGTGATCACGACACTGCACTTCAGTCTGGGTGACAGAGTGAGATCCTGTCTCTTTAAAAAAAAAAAAAAAAAAAAAAAAAATTTTTTTTTTTTTAATCCAAGCAGGCAGCAATATATTCTTGAAAATGATAGTTAGCATGATTTCTCTTGATACAGCTCCTTTTTACGATATAGGGTCCCTGATGAAAGCAAGTCCACTATGATTCAGCTCACCCATGTCATCCAGTAACATTCCCTCTGGGAACTGGGGACTCTTCCCTGTCACAGACACAGAGTCAGTGCTTTCCTGGGAGCGCACCGCAGACTAAGAAGACTGTGGTGGGTCTACGCTGGCAGATCCAATTGCATAATACACATAATTGGTATTCAAAGTGTCATTTTAGCCACCCATAAGGCATGGACTATGATGGAATCATAGACTTTGGGGGATTGGAAAGGCCCTGAAGACTTCTCTGTTGGTAGACCACGAGACAGACAGACAGAGGTTTTTATTAATGCTTCTTTTCGTTAATGTTTTTATGTGGTCGTGGTGGAAAAGTTCTCACTGCTATCACTAAAGGAAGAATGTTCTATGATTTGATTACACAGCAAACATTTACTCGAACTCTCAATTCTCCATAAACACCTGAACTTGGTGAACTTAAACGAGCACCCAGTGTGCTGGATGCTGGAATAGAAGGAAACTGATGGCTGCCCTTAAAAGAGCTGTCGGTCCAAGGAGTTGGTGGTGGGCAAAGTTGTTAGAAAAACTTGGCCCCACATAAAGGACATAAAAGAGACTTTGCAGCTTAGTCTAGATTGCCTCCAAATCAGACTGCCTGCCATATTTGCTTAGCACCAACTCTGTGCCAGGTGTGAAGAATGAGAAAAAATCCAGGTATTGCAGCTTGCCAGGGTAGGTGGTGGCCTTCTGAGCCCTTGGCTTCAGACTGAAGATGTCAGCGAGAGTTCTTGTTCTGCCTATAATTGACAAGCTTAGTGACCTTTAAGAAAAAACATTTAACTTTTTTATGCTCTTGTTCGCTCGGCTATAATATGGCAATAATAGCGATAATACTTTCTTTACGCGATTGTTACGAGAGCTAAATAAGATAACATCACAGGACTGTGTTGCGGGTTAAATAGGCATAATATATGTAGACAGCTAGGCAAGTGTAAAGTACAATCCTGATTTTTATTTTTAAAACATTGGATTGTCTTTCTTTCCTAATAGTTAAAGCAGGTGTTGATCTTCTGAGATGAGTATCTGTGTGAGTATAGCCAATTGTCTTTGCAAGTTAGGAGATCGGATGAATGAAATTCACATACAGTCCCCAGAAAGTACTGTCTTCCTAACTAAATTTTCATTAATCGGATCATTAATTTGAGCTTCTCCTCTTATTTCCTTGTATTTAATAAAGTTTGAAAAGAACTGTGTAAAAGCAGGAAGTAAGAGATGTAGAAAAATTATAAATTCTGTAAAATTGTCCCGGATTATACAATAGGTTGTACAGGAAGGTGTGTTCTGCAGCGTAAGCTCTGCTTCAGAGAAGGAAAAACGGCAAGTCACGATCTCTGATTTTTGTTTTTCGCATCTATAAAAGGATGATGCCCTGTGCCACACACCCTGCTGTGCCTTTTGCATGAATTCTCTCATGGAATCCTCTCCAGCACTATTTTACAGTTGGAGAAACTGAGGCCTAGCAAGGTCTAGTAACTTTCTTGCGGTTACACAGTAAATGTCATGGGCTGAGTTGTGTCCCCCCAAAATGCACGTGTTGAAGTCCCATCCCCCGGTAACTCAAAATGCAACCATATTTGGTGGTAAGATTTTTAAAGAGAAGATTAAGTTCAAATAGGGCCCCTAGGGTAGGGCCCTAATCCAGTAGGACTGTTGTCCTTAGAAAAAGAGACACTAGGTACCTGTTGGCACAGAGAAAAGGCCACGTGAGGACATAGGATGAGGCAGACACCTGCAAGCCAAGGAGAGAGAGGCCTTAGGAGAAACCAGACCTGCTGACACCTTGATCTTGGACTTCCAGCCTCTAGGACTGTGAGAAAATAAGTTTTGTTGTTTAAGCCCCCCAGTCTGTTGTATTTTGTGTATGGCAGCCCTAGCAAACTATATCAAGTGCCTGGATTTAAATTCTGACATGTCATTTGCTAGTTTTTTTAACTGTGGTTTTGGTATTTAAGCTCTCTGTGTCTTAGCTTTCTCAGCTACAAATGGCAATAGTAATCGTACCTATCCACCAGGTTATGAGGATTAGATTCATTGATATATGTAAAATTTAGAAAAGGGCCACACATAGTACCCAGCGATTTTTAATACGTATGTGTAAAAATGTGTATGTTTATGTGCCTTTTGTCCCTGACAATTATGAGGCTTATGGTTTTTCCATATTAGTATACTCGGCATCTACCAACTGGAAATACATATGGGATTTTTTTTTAGACGGCACAGTTTTTTGGTTTTTTTTTTTATGCTTTTCTTTTGTTCATAATTGCCCTATTCCCAGCAAGTGTGGAGAGAGGGGTACTTGAGGGTACTTTTAAAATTTATTGGGGTATGTTTGGAATATGATAAAATGTGCGTATTTAAGGCACCTGATTTGGTGAATTTGTCACAATACATATGGAATTTAATTGAATAAATGTTCTTGATGATCTATACTGTTTGCGGTATATCTTACTGTAATAGTGCCCTTAAAGGTAGAGGCAGCCGACTCTTAATAGAGCCTTTACTCGGATTAGACGGGTCCTCTGCTTTAAATTCAGTTGTTATGAAATAAATGTCAAAAGCCTTCTGAACTTTGCAGTAATCCAGATTTCTGTATTCCACCCAGTGAATCTGATTCTGTGGGTCTGGGCTAGGACTTCGATTCTGTATTTTTAAAAGCTCTTTGGGGGATTTGGATGCAAAGTTAAGTTTGAGAATCGCCAGTAAACCAAGTTCAATTCTCCTTCCTGCTCAAATACTCTCCCTTGTCCTTGCGCCTTTCCTCCTTCCCTGCTCCCAGACAAAAGCACGCTCTATGAAACTGGTGCTCTTAAATACCTGGGGAGCATGTGACCCTTCGGTGAATAATCACCCCACTTCCTTGTTTGCCTGCCGTGCTGCTGGAATTCCCCAATGTGTGATACTGACCTGGGATTTCTAGAAGTGAGTTTTCTGTCTCATGTCTGGCAAGATGTCCTTCAGGAAAGCCTATCTGTATCAAGCAAGTGCCTTCCTGGAGAAAACACCCAGCAGATATGAAATCTGTTCACTTTCACCTCTGTGGGATAGAAGTCATCAGGACCTTGTCTGAAGCTCCCTATGCGCATGGGCCAGAGCCATGTGCCCGCGCGGTGTGCACCGTCGGAAAGACTGCCAGTGGCCGTCTGGTCCCCAGCCTGCTCTAAACACGGGCAGGATTGCCACCGCTATGAGGTGCTGAGCATCCCACCCCTGCTTTTCTTGAGGGGCTTGTGTAGAGAGACAGCAACTGGGCAGAAGGAATGGGAGACAAAGAAAAGACCTAAGGTTGCAGGTGTTCTGAGGCCAGGAGTTTTACTATGAAGAGCAACTTCTTTGGATTTTTGGATTTTATAATGTGAATGTTTTATTTATTTTTTTCTGATGATCAAAATTCCACATTCATCTCAACCAGCTTTTAGGACAAAATTTTGCTGGTTAGTGAGATTAAATGGCCTGGTAGGGCAAAAACTAATGTATGGGCTCAGGTCAGTCTCTGTGCAGCCTTCGCTGCAGGGCGCTGTGTATTCACGTGGCACAGACGCCGTGTTGGAATTAGAGCAAGAGGACTGGGGGCAGGCGGAGTCTCCCTTAACTGTCGTGTGTTTCAGAGGAGCCGAAACCACCTCCCACGCTGCTCAGACTCCGGCAGTTGATTGAATGTTTCATCGGATTTTATTTAATGGATGGAAAGAAAGGAAACAAGCATTTATTGAACAACTACTCTATACCCTTAAGAACTATTTGTAAAATGCCTGTTTCACAGCTAAGGAGACTAAAAACATCAAGGGTTTGAGTCACTTCCCCAAAGTCACATAGCCCATTTTAAGGTCTAATTGTCTCTGAAACCCATTGCTGATCTTATAACACCTCATCGCCAGACTTTTAGCCCGCTGCTTTTGGAAGTAGCCCACGGGTGGCTATACCTCTTATTTAAAAAAAAAAAAAAAAAAATTAGAGGTAGGATTTCTTTCTGTGGCCCAGGCTGAAGTGCAGTGGCCCTGCCATAGCTCATTATAACCTGGAAATCCTGGACTCAGCAATCCTCCTGCCTCAGCCTCCCAAATAGCTTGGACTACAGGTGTGCGACACTGTGCCCAGCTAATTTTTTAAATTTTTTGTAGAGAGATCTCATGTTGCCCAGGCTGGTCTTGAACTCCTGGCTTCAGGCAATCCTGCCACCTCAGCCTTCCAAACTGGTGGGATTGTAATCATGAGACACTGCGCACAGCCTATAGCTCTTTTTAAGATACTCCTTAGGAAGTGCTTGAAACTCACTCAAGCTTTTGAAGATGTGTTTAGTAAAGACACCAGAGGCCCACACCATATTTTAACAATAAGATTTCAGGGCCAGTCAACTACTTAGTTTAAAACAAAAACAAAACAGATTTGATGGCCAGGATGCATTAACTATGACATGTATTCTGAAGTAGTCGACTACGTTGAACTGCTGGTTGGTTTTTATGTAGTATTAATATAGTACATTCTCTCTGCATTGTTATTTCAGAAAATAGGAGTGACCACTTTCAACAGTTTAAATATTTTCGTTTAATAAATAACAGCATCGTCAGCAAAGATGCAGATATTTGATTTCTTTGCTTTATGAATGGAGGACATTCAAACAGTTCACGTAGGAGGTGTTCAGCTCAGTCCAATGGGAATGGAAATGAGCATAGATGGGAAGGCGCAGTAAGATATCCCTGTCTTGCATAGTTGGGATCCCAAGACCTCATCTGCATACTCCTTGAGACAGCTATGGTATGAAACCAGCATAAATATCACAGATAGTGCACCTATAGGCAGTTCCTCTTGTAAAATCCTGAAGTACTCAAGAGAAAACAGCAGAGAATTTTTCACTTTTAATTTTCAAAGAGGTAGAACAGATGAGCAAAAAACTTTGCCTGCTTTTTATATAAAGCATGGGATCGAGAGACCTAATCCTGCAATTTTTTGAAAATAAAACTTACGTAGAAATTTGAGGGATTGTCTAACAGGATATTGGGCGTGTTATTCAGGGCGATGAGAAGTTTTCCGTCCATCTTAAGAGAACGTACCTGAAGACAGAAGTGTGACCATCCCGTGATCACAATCTAGGCCTTTCTCCACTGAAGAATTTCCTTTTTTCTTGAACTCTCTCCTTAGACTTAAATGTATAAAATTGTATTTTCATTTCCCTTTGCAAAGTGATCATGCCTGATCTATTTTGTTGTTAATTATAGAAGTCAAGAGACCATACATGAAATGTAAAGGTTTAAAATTACACATTTTCCTGCCATCCAGAAATAACCACTGTTAACATTCCATTATATGTCCTACTTCATACATTTCTTTTTATCTTTTTTTTTTTTTTAAAGGGGTCTTGAACTCCTGAGTAGCTGGGAGTAAAGGTGTGCTACCATGTCCAGTTTTCTACATACATTTCTATGTATTTATATGTGTGTTTATAAAAATGCAGACTATGGCGGACTGTTTGGTTTAGTTAATGGCACGTGGCCGTGTTGTGCTTACATTACGTACTTTGTGAACACCTTTCCATCAAGGACTGCATACCCAGAGCATTGTTCTTAAAGGTTCTTCATGTGAAAGTTGTGGAGGTAGCGGTGAGGGCCTTAGATACCAGGGTGAGGAATTTCTTTTTTTTAATTATTAAAAATTTGTCATCTAACGGGGAGAGAATGGAAATTGTTGAGCAATCGGAGTGTTTCATGATTTAACGGAGATTTAACTGCCACCTTAAGCTCTCAGAATATGTGTTGGGGAGACAGAACAGGAGCGGATCTTAATAAAATCTCTTCTGCAGAGGACAGGATTGACTGTAGTCGTGGTAATTAAGAAGGGATCTGCCTCGAAATTTACTCTCGATGTGACCTGAAATGCCACTAGGAAGGTGCGTTGGGAGGTACATGGAGAAAGACAGCCTTGTCCACCCACCCTGCCCTGAGCTTCTGGGGAGAAACCGTAGTAGGACGTATTAGGGCCAGTCAGAGAAATGACCGTTGGGAAACAGTCAAGAAAGGGGGCCAGAAGTGGGACACGGGGGGCGAGAGACAGCAGAGTGTGGAATCTGAGTTTGCGGGTTGTGCCCACCGGACGCACTTAACCTGCTCCCTCTGAGGAAGCTCTGCGGTGAGGACTCTGTCCTAGGGGTTCTGTCCTTGCCGTGGACCACTCTAAAGCTACCATAAGCGATGTTCACAGGAACATGCCAGTGATTTCCATGCTTTGTATTTAGGCCTCACAACTCTGAACGCCCTCAACCATTCCACACCACCAGGCGTGTGTGGGCCAGATGGTCAAACCAGAGAGAAAGACTCATCTCAAGAGTCAGGACACACATTTGGCACCCTGGCTATGGATGAGAATACCAGGTGCCAACCCCCTTGGATATTCTGAGAAATAAAAACAGGAAATAACTAGGCAGGAGGATCACTTGAGATTGGGAGTTCAAGATCCCATCTCTACAAAAAAAAATTAAAAATTAGCTGGTTTGCCTGTAGTCCCAGCTACTTGGGAGGCTGAGGCAGGAGGCTCAGTTGAGCCCAGGAGTTTGAGGCTGCTGTGAGCTATGATTGAGCCACTGCACTCCAGTCTAGGTGCCTCACTTAAAAAAAAAAAAATCATGACAGAAAACAACAGAAAACAAAGATAGTAAAATATTCTTAGAAACCAGAGACCTAAATTAATATTTATTTCTGCATATGTCCCACTCCAACAAATAGAGGAACAAAGTAAAATACTGAAATCTTTAAGAACTACCCCTTGGCCGGGCGCGGTGGCTCACGCCTGTAATCCTAGCACTCTGGGAGGCCGAGGCGGGCAGATAGTTCTGAGCTCAGGAGTTCGAGACCAGCCTGAGCAAGAGCGAGACCCCGTCTCC
>RJWJ010000139.1:226059-307923 GCA_004363605.1 Indri indri
TTAATTGGACAGCTAAAAATATATATAGAAAAAATTAGCCGGGCATGGTGGCGCATGCCTGTAGTCCCAGCTACTCGGGAGGCTGAGACAGTAGGATTGCTCGAGCCCAGGAGTTTGAGGTTGCTGTGAGCTAGGCTGACGCCATGGCACTCGCCCCAGGCAAGAGAGTGAGACTCTGTCTCAAAAAAAAAAAAAAAAACTACCCCTTGTCAAGTTTTGGGTAATATCAATGAGGAGCATCCACAGTTAAATGCAAAGGGTATTAAAATGTTATTCCCTTGGCCATCTAGTTACATCTTTCTGTTAGGCCATATTTTTTCATATACTACCGCCAAAACAATACATTGCAACATACATAGTTTTCCTCATGTTCACTGATTCTTTTTAATAACTTATTTTTATTTAACAATACTAGTTTTTTTGTTTTTGGGGTTTTTTGTTTTGTTTTGTTTGAGACAAGATCTTGCTCTGTTGCCTGAGCTAGAGTGCAGTGATGTCATTGTAGCTCACTGCAGCCTCAAACTCCTGGGCTCCAGTGACCCTCCTTTGTCAGCCTCCAGAGTAGCTGGGACTGGAGGCATGCACCACCATACCTGGCTTATTTTTTAATTTTTTGTGGATATGGGGTCTCGCTTTTGCTCAGGCTGGTCTCAAACTCCTGGCCTCAAGCAGTCCTCCTGCCTCAGCCTCCCAAAGTGCTAAGATTACAGGTGTGAGCCACCACACCCATCGATACCTGAATATTTCTAAAATTGCTGGAAATTACGTTATCCACCCGGAGATAAGTATTTTCACATTTTGGATGAATAGCTATACAAATATACACATATAAATATTGGTGGGGATGAGATTTTATTTTACATCTTGTTCTGATATCTGCTTTCGTTCTCAGCTCTAGCTCTCATATTTTCGTTATAGCTGATTCATAACAGTAGAATACTGTGTAATCAAAGCTCTTACTTTGGCAAAAGATGGGCAGGAATGGTAGCTTTTCTTGGAGAGTAAATGAAGGAGGAAATCTCTGGCGTAAAGTGCGAGGTTCTTCATCATCCTGTTCGTTCTACAGTGTGTGTAGCCACTAGGATCTTAGCTATACCGAGAAATGGTGGAGTAGTATCTCTCTCTGCTTAAAACAAAATAGTTAAATTAATTAGTGGCTGAAGGTGGGAGGGGTGTTTTCTGTCTTTTAATTAAATATTCCTCAGAAGGTCAAGGAGTCAATGTGGTCAGGCATTAACAGCTGTGTGCGGGAAATGATGGTGCGTTCCTGTTCTAATTGTCTCACTTGAGTTTAGCAAACATTTGAGAGGAGTTGGGAGATTAAAAGGCTGAACAAGGTACAGTTCTGTTCTCGGGGTGTTTACACCATAGCAGAGGAAACAGGCCTGTTCGGGACTGCAGTATCGGGCAGGGCGAGCGTGCACTTGACCTTGTAGACAATGCGGTGTGCAAACGATGAAGCCAATGATTATGGAAAGAATAAGACGAGACCTGGGGGTCTTTTTAACCTTTTGGCTGAAGATGAGAAAGATCTCAGTGAAGAGAATGTGCAGAGGGACCCACAGACTTCAGGAGTGGCCGGTGTGAGAATCAAAACTGAAAGTGTGGGAAGGAAGGGATACAACGGAGCCAGAGCTCACGGTCCGCCGAAGCTGAAGCGATGATGCCCAGAAGGAAGTAGAAAGCAAGGACGCAACAATACTGTGCAGAATCTGGGAAATCTTTAGATACTGGGCGAAAGGTTTTGTGAAGAGGAGGAAATGTTTCGGATTTGTTCTCCATCACAGACTGCATCTCACCAGACTGCAGCGTTAGGCATCTCAGAAAAGTATTTAAGGAATAAGCAAACTCTGATAAAGGAGTGTGGACGGGGTCGTCTGTGTTTTTTGCTTGTTTTGCTTAAAACAACGTGCAGTTTTGTCGCAGATCGTATAGGTCAGAATTCAGCTTACCTGGGTCCTCTGCTTGTGGCCCCACAAGGCTGCAATCAATGTCGGCTGGCTTGCGATTTCATCAGCTGTTCTTCCATGTCCCCGCTGTGGTGGTAGAATTAGAGACCTCTAGGTCGTACTGCCTACCTGTTGTCCCTCACTCAGAAGCCCGAATTTAGTTGGAAAGGAAAAGCTGTATTAAAAACTCCCTACCTTGTGATTTTGAGGAAGAAGGCAGGGCGTGTTTGCATAACAAACACTGCTGGTGACAACATTCCCTGGGTAACATAAATGACCTACAGCTTAGGACTCCTGTCTCATGGAGACCCTGTTTTCAGATATACCAAAATACAGAGAGAATAGCATAACCCAGCCCAGAAACTCATCACTCATATTTTTAAGTGATCAAGATTTCACCCAACTTTTTAATCACTTTGTTCTCCTCTTCCTCAGTTTTCTTTTTGCAATTGACTTGTTCATATCCGGTCCATGTATTACATTAGTTCAGTCTCTTAAGTGTCTTTTAATCTAGAGCAGTTTCCCTTCCTCCACTCTCCCTTTTTTTATGACAGTTGAATTGTTGAAAAAAGTATCAGCCTTCCTGAGAAAAGACCCCCCTCTGGGATTGTCTGTGTTCGTCCTTTAGGTGTCGTTTTGCTTGTTCCTGTGTCCCCTCTCTTTAGTGTAAATTTAAAGGCTTAATTAGATTTGAAAGGTTTGGTTAAAGTCAGCTTTGCCTTTTAGGGGCAAGAATACATCATAGGTGTTAGGTACTGTGTGCTTCATATGGCATCCTTTTATGAAGTGACTGATTCTTGAGTTATGTTTGGTGATGCTAAGATGGATCTGAATTCAGGTAGCAATGACCTAATATTTCCGTTGTAAGGCGCCTGTCAACTTCATTTTAATGGCTTCATCCATTGCTCTTTTACTCATTGCTTCATTAGAGGTTGAAAAATGGTGATTTTTCTAATTGTTTACCCTTTATTAGAGTTCATTTTAAAAAGCAGTTTAAATGCTTCTTGCCCTTTTATTGTGAGTTTTCAGCGTAAGAGATTGGTGACCGGTTATCTCCATTGGCGATCACCGTTTTGTGGGGGTTCTTGGGTTTTGTTTCCCTTTATTTTTGAATATCATAATGAACTCATGTATTTTTGGATTTTCAAGGGTTTAAGTATATTGCAGTCATGAATTATTCTTTCTGATGTCCAGAGGTGGGGGAGGGGTGGCACCTTCCTGATGGAAAGTGATAGCAGGACTGACTAAGTGGGCAGAGTTTTGAGATGTCCGTCATTCGTGGGCGTGGTGGGATCTTGCTGTCTGGTCGTTTGGGACTGGTACAGTGGGCCTCTCTGTGCCCAGTATGACCTGTTTTCATACTTACACTTAACAGAGTAGTATTTCCTTGTCCACAGAAAAGGCCACTTCTATAGCTTTACTGAGAATAAAGATTTTTAGAAAGAAAATAGATTATTATTTTTTAATTATTAAGATTCTTTAATTAGGAAATACAGTAGAACACTGGGATTGCTAGTGGTTATACATGATTTTTATTATTTTCTTCTTAATTTTAGCTATGTCAGCCGAAGAGTAATGAAATATAGTCCTACACATCCAGCAGTTTCCACCAGTGAAATTAAACTCAAAGTGGAAAGGTGGGACATATAATAGCCAGAATGTTCATCAAAAGGAAATGAAGTGTATCTTGTAAAAAGAATGTCTTTGTATATAAAATAAACATAAAACAGACGGAGCAATGATATTGACTAGATGCTTTAAAATAAGCACAAAGAGGCAGAAAGTTAAATATTTAGATTAGTGTGAAATGTTAGCTTTGTAGTAGTGTGCTATTGATAGCATATTCCTGGATCATGTCTTCTCTGCTTGTTTTAACACCTGACCTTGGTCCTCAAAATGGAACGTATAGTCAGGAAGACACTCGGCCATACGGGTAGGTTTGTTTGACATTTTCTCTTTGTTTGTATAAGCGCTTCAGTTGTTTCTTAATATTAAATTCTATTGAATATCTAGTGGCTTTCTAGAACCAAGACAGTGTAGATCTATCGTTTTGTCGTGATCCATTTGGGTTCCTTGACTTTTTCCCCCAAAAAGACTAGATACACTCGAATCTGAGGTTGACCTTTCTTGGCTTTTTCATCTTGTGTTTGTGAAGAGTAGATTAATTTAATCAACAAATATGCCTGACACAAAGATGGAAAACGTAGTAGGCTCTTGATATGAGAACGCTCATTTCCCTGCCTCTCTCCCTCAGTTGGGGTTATTATCACATGTAAAATTATTTTAGATTCATCATATAATTATATAGTTTTTGTCCTTCCGTGTCTGGCTTATTTCATTAGCATAATGTCCTCCAGTTTAATCCATGTTGTTGCAAATGGCAAGATCCCCGCCCCCCCCCCCGTCTTTAAGGCTGAATATTATTTCATCGTATGTTTATACCTCATTTTCTTTATCCATTCACCTGTGGATGGATAGTTGGGTTGCTTCCATGTCTTTTCTACTTCGAATAGTGCTGCAGTGAACCACGGGAGTGCAGACAGGTATCTCCTCTCAAACTCTTATACTTAAAAATGTGCTGAGAAGGTGGATCTTATAATAAGTGTTATCACTTAATTACTCCCCAAAATAATAATAAACAAAGAAAATGGGGTGGGGAATTGGGGAGGTGTTGGTCAAAAGTTACAAAATTTCAGTTCGAAAGGAGGATCTATTCAAGAAATCTGTTGTACAACACGGTAACTATAGTTAATAATAACGTATCGTGTACCTGAAAATTGCTGAGTAGATTTTAAATGTTCTTACCACGAAAAACATAAGTATGTGGGGTATTGCATATGTAAATTAGCTTGATTTAGCCATTTCACAGTGTACACGTATTGTAAAACATCATGTTATACACCATAATATATATACAATATTTATCTGATAATTTTTAAAAATTAATGATAAAATACTGAGGGCCAGGCGCAGTGGCTCACGCCTGTAATCCTAGCACTTTGGGTGGTCGATAGAGGAGGATCAGTTGAGACTGGAATTCATGACCAGCCTGAGCAACACAGTGAGACCCTGGCTCAAAAAATAAATAAATAGATAAATAGATAGGATCAGAGGAAACTTTTAGTTTCCTCTAAAAGGAGCGGATATGTTTATGATACTGATTGTAGTGATGGTTTCATGGGTGTACACATGGGCGTACTTATCTCCAAAGTTGTCAAATTGTATATGTTAACTGTACAGCGTTTTTTTGTTTTGTTTTGTTTTGTTTTTTTGAGACAGAGTCTCACTCTTTTTGCCTGGGGCGAGTGCCGTGGCATCAGCCTAGCTCACAGCAACCTCAAACTCCTGGGCTCAAGCAATCCTACTGTCTCAGCCTCCCGAGTAGCTGGGACTACAGGCATGTGCCACCATGCCCGGCTAATTTTTTTTTCTATATATATATTTTTAGCTGTCCAATTAATTTTCTATTTTTGGTAGAGACGGGGTCTCGCTCTTGCTCAGGCTGGTTTCGAACTCCTGAGCTCAGAACGATCCGCCCACCTCGGCCTCCCAGAGTGCTAGGATTACAGGCGTGAGCCACCGCGCCCGGCCTGTACAGCTTTTTGTATGTCAGTTATGCCTCAGTAAAGTGGTCTTCTAAAATAAATATTTGCATTCTGACAAGTGAAAATGACATGGCATTTTAATGGCTTATCATAAAATTTTTGTCATGTACTCGTTGCTCATTTAAGAATGGTATTTTCCAAGTGTTTGTTCGTTTCTTATTTTCCTTACTGATAAGTCTATATAAAGAAGAACGGTGCTTTCTTGAGTGGTGTGGTTTGTTTTCAGTGGATAATTTGTTTGGTTGAAAGAGAAACAAGTTATTTTCTGTTTTCTTTCTTCCTCCCCCTCAAAATTGATAATTAACAAGCCACCTCCACAGCTGGTGGTTTCTCTTTAAAATAATGATGAACTTCCTGTTCCGCTTGACCTTACTGAGCTGTAGTGGGAATAAAATGAGATAATGTGCTTTAAAATGTATCAAGCACTCCGTGATGGCATGTCGCAAATGGTGCTGCTACACCTGAGGGCTTGCAGCCCAAGGCTTAAACACAGCTGTCATCGGAGTGTCATCTCCAGAGCAAGGTTCCTCTAGAAATACGGTGCGCAGTGAATGGGCTGCTTCTGTAGGGGGAGCACGTTGCAAGGGAAGAATTCCTGAAAATCTTCACTGTAAAGATAAATCTAACCGTAATACTTTTTTTTCTTGATTCCTGGGCTCTTTTAAAGCCCATAAATTGCATTATATTTAACATAGACACATTTTCTTATATCATAACTGTCTCTATTAGCATGTTAATTTCCGGTTAGTGGGGGAATAATCAAACATCCAAGAATTTACACAAGAGAGTTTGTTTACAAGTTGATTACCTTGCTTTCAGGTGTTACTGTTTTTAATCGTGGTCTCATTTTCTGCTTTTAACTTTCTGTTATGGAAAATTTCAAACACATACAAAAGTAGAGAGATTTTTAGCATAACGTTTTGTTTTTATTTACTGGAATCAAGCTCCAAATCTACACCGTTTTTGTACTTGGTTTTTAATTGTGTGTGTGTGTGGGTTTTTTTTTTTTTTTTTTTTTTGAGACAGAGTCACACTCTGTTACCCTGAGTAGAGTGTGCCGTGGTGTCAGCCTAGCTCACAGCAACCTCAGACTCCTGGACTCAAATGATCCTCCTGCCTCAGCCTCCCGAATAGCTGAGACTACAGGTGTGCACCACAATGCCAGGCTGATTTTTCTATTTTTAGTAGAAACGGGGTCTCGCTCTTGCTCAGGCTGGTCTGAGACTCCTGAGTTTAAGCAATCCTCCCACCTCGGCCTCCCAGAGTGCCAGGATTACAGGCGTGAGCCACCATGCCTGGCCCAGAGTACCCAAATTTTAATTTTCTTATTTTATATATGAGATATCCAAGGCTTAAAGGAGATTCATAGTTTCCCCCAATGTCACACAGCTATTCAGTATAATACCTAGTACTCAAAATACATAAATCTCCCCTTGATCTCATACATGATACCACTTTCCTTCTCTCCTTTCAGCACAGCCCCAGCCATCTTCATTTTGGAGAAACGATAGAAAGGAAGAAAATAAGAAGGCAAGATGAGAAATTGCCAGAAAGGGACCAGTTAACATAAGGAGAGCTAAAAACCCAGAAATGATTGCCAGAACCTTACCCAGTTTCTCCTCTCATACTGATTCTTTGATGCTTATGGTGATCTAGCCACTCGTGATTATTACTTAGGTCTACTAATTCGTTGCCTAATGCTATTTATTTTCAAAATACACTTTGACCATATCAGTGACTTTAGAATCTTAGTTTCAGACTTCACCAGTAAAACTACTTTGTGGTAGCCCCACCTCCTATGCCCTTTGTTTTTTAATGTTTTTAGAGATGGGGTCTTACCATGTTGTCCAGGCTGGTCTTAAACTCCCGAGCTCAAGTGATCCTCCTGCCTCAGCTGGGAGTCCCGTGCCCTTTAAATACCATTATTAACTATCTATAAAAAACTGGGATCTGGTGGGAACATTCTAACTTTAGTCCATCATTTCACCTAAATTTACCATTTTTCCTAGCAATTCAATTTATTGGTGGATATATTTATGAAGAAATTTACTTTAGATGTGTTTGATAAACCTTATCTTTAAATGTTATTTCAAAAGCCATTTTATTATATAGTAAATGTTTCTCAAACTTAAGCTGTTTTCCAAAAATAGCAATTTTAACTTCTGGCAAATAGTTATTCAAAGATCGAGCTAAGTTTTTCACGTAGTAATTTTTAGTAGAAGTTAAATTTAGGAATTAGCAGTCTCCTACTTCCAGTTTAAAATCCAAGTGCAGTTTTAAAAGTCTAAAATATACTGGCCTCTCCCAAGACCTAGACTCTGATATCAACAAATACCAACAGAGATACACAAACAGGAAACTATGTGATTCTTTTAAAAAATGTTTTAAATCATATAATCATTTTTCCACTTGACCCTTCTCCTTCCTCCCCGCTCCCCCACAATGAAAAGAATCCACAGTAATCCTGTTGAAACTTTAGAAATCTTTCTGTTTTTCTTCCTCACATCTTCCTATTTATATATTTTAAGTGCTACCTGATATGGCACACAGATGTAAATGATGTTCTTGCTAGGTTCACTGGCTTCCTCTCTGAAGTCATCTGAAATTCTGGAGCTATAATACAGACTGTTAGATAAAAGTGTGAGACTTTCTGTTTGAGAAGCATTAAGTGCTTTAAAATGATGAAATGGAACCACAAGAGTATTTTTACAAAGAATTGTGTTACTCCTTTAAATGAAACAGCAATGAGATTTTAGGTCAAGAGAATAGAAACCCCTTCCCTGAAGGGACTATAGATATGTAAATCCTAGTATAGAGAAAGGCATTTGATAGAGCAGAGACATAAGGTCAGGTGGGTTGCTGGTGTCAGGACCCACCTAGGTGTCGCTCCCTCTTTGCTGCTGGTCGTAACCCCTCCAGCCGGCCATCACAACCATGCCTAGTTACTCTGAGGCTTCCCAGCTTTTCCAGCTACTTCTCTTTCACATTCTGCTCTGAATACCTATATGGTGTGTAAAAGACTTCCTTACCACTCATCTGAGATGTGTTGATTTATTTAAAAATATTTAATGCATTTAGCCAGGTGTGGTTGGTGCGTGTCTCTGTAGTCCCAGCTACTCGGGAGGCTGAGGCAGGAGGATCGCTTGAGCCCAGGAGTTTGAGGTTGCAGTGAGCCGTGATGATATCACTGCACTCTAACCGAAGCAACACAGTGAGACCCTGTGTCAATTATAAAGGAATGAATGAATGAAAATATTTAATGCATTTAAATCTCAGATTAGTTAGTAGCAGTTAGGATAACCGACATCCGTTTGATGAAAAGCCATTTTTAATAGACGGGGATCCCCTCAGTGACATGAACAGCTCCAGTGCCCACTGGATAGAGTCTGGGAGACTCCTCAGCACAGCACGAAGGCCCTTCCTGATCTACACCTTCTCTCCTCATCCCCAGCCACCGATCTCCTCAAAATCTGTGCTTCCGCAGTATTCAGCTTTGACGGGCCAAAGAGACTTCATGGTGTGCTCTCTTTGCCTCCGGCCTTTGGGTTTAGAGTGCCCATTCCCGGGACATAAATTCAGTCCCTCTCCAAGGTAGCCGCTTGTCCTTCAGCAGTCACCTCAACTGCCTCTTCCTTTATAAAGCTTCTCTGACTTCCCAGACGTGGGTTAATTGCTCTGCTATGTTGCTTGCTGCTGTAGAAGTGTGTTTATTCCTTTAGACAAAATTGTCACACTGTATGAAATGGCCACTTCTCTGTCTCCCTGTCTAGTCTCCCAGCTCTCAGGGGAGTAAGACTGGGCTTTGTGTCATTCACATAGTAAGTGTTTAATAAATTCTTGCTAAATTAATTAATTGCAGCCCTACTTTTGCTACTAACTGGCCAAAATCTCTACACCTTGAAACTTCAGCCCCCTGACCTATTTTTACTCCCTGGGCCTCAAGGAACCTCAAGGAACAAGTCTAATTTCAATTTCACATGATGGTCCTTCAGTATCTCTACATTCTTTCCCCTGGAAGAATGACGTATTCCTGAAAGAGTAACTTCTTAGACCTAGGCAGATTTATAGAAGAGCTGTCAGGAGGAGGACAAAGATAGCTTTCCTCCTGGGGAATGGTGGGCAAAGATTTTATAGTCCTTGTTGTAATGAGGGAAGGAAGACAATATAAGGAGCAGCGTAAACACTGACTACATTTAAGTAGAACACTAGGTGGTAGGCAAGTTCTTAAAAGTAAAGACAGTCCAATGAGTTCAAAATTTCAAGC
This sequence comes from Indri indri, assembly GCA_004363605.1. NCBI lineage: Eukaryota > Metazoa > Chordata > Mammalia > Primates > Indriidae > Indri > Indri indri. The sequence continues at coordinate 235,878 of RJWJ010000139.1, forward strand.
AGTTTTATTTTAATACCTTTAAAGGCTGGGAAGGCCTGGAGTTGGCTTTTGAAGCACACACAGCCTTAGGAAAACCAATTCTGAGTTTATCTGGCTGCCCTTTGATTTAGATGAATTACATTCCAGGTTAAGAGGAAGAACAGGTTTGAAAGTTCAGTGGCAAGACTGACTTCATTCAGGGAATCATAACATATTTTACCTGGCTAGCGGTGAGTCGATGGTGCATGATGGAGTTGGGAAGAAGGGAGGCAGGAATACGTGGGAATCCTGGCTACGGTTAGGAGTTGTCTTTTATTCAGAAGGGATTGGGAGCTGTTGGAGATCCATAAGAAGAAGAATCGCATTATCAGGCAGAACTCAGCGGTAGATTTTCAAGAAGATATGGCTTTGTTTTAGGTATTTTCTCATCTAAAAAAATTACGAGAGTGATTAAAAATACATCACGAGAGTGCCAGCGTGATGATTCAGATAGCGTTCTGTCGCTCCATCCTAAAAAGGACATGCTGGTCTGTTTTTCTGACATGTACTCTCAAGAAACTCTCCACCTCTGTTTATTTCCAGCACCATTTGCCCCTTCGGACCTGATTCTCATCTAAAGATGTTCTATTGTGGGAAGCAAATATACCCTGAGAAAAATAACTCTTCCTGATAAAACGTTGAGATAAGTTATTGTAAGCCCTCAGATGCCATGGGGTCAGAGGAACTAACAGATAAAACAGCCCTGGCTGTCAGTGTGGGGTCTACACCATGGGCCTTGCCCTAGCCATGATCGTACAGCCCCCCTGAGAAGCCTTTTCTGGGGTCTCCCATCCCATGCTGGATGTGGTTGGTTCTTCCTCCCCCAACCACCAGTTCTCCGGGTCTCTGAATTGGCATTTCCATTCTCATTTCTTTTCATCGATTCTCCCTAGAGGTCTAGAGACAGCTCCCCAAACGGTTTCTTTTCCCTCTGAGCCATTTGTAAACGACTGTTACGTCGCCCGCTAGCTGGCCCCCAGCCATTGGTTACATACAGAGCATAATCTTTCCGTAATTGACCATCCAAGCCCCACACTGTGCTGTGGGCTTTATGATCCGTTTACCAGACTGTTCCCAGCCCCAGCATCCTGTGCTGGGCCTCAGCACTGTGTGAGAAAGGGAAAACTTGGAGGGCGTCCAGCATAAGGAAAATGAAAGATGGGAGAGAGGAGTTGCTATGAGAAGAGGATGAAGGAACTAGGTCAGTGTCGCTCTAAGAAGAGATGGAGGATGAGAGAGACGTTAAGAGAGAACAGTCAGCAGTCCCTTTGCTTCGTTTTCATTATGGTTACAATATTATCCATACAGATACTTTGCAAGTTTATAATCCTTGATGAGTGATGGGCTCCGTTTGTCTGGGATGTTTTATTGTTTTCAGAAGGGTGGTTTAAGGTGCTCGGACAGCCTTTACAATGGGATTTTGCTCCCTATATCTCTGTCCCTTGTCTGATGAGCTGTGAGATTTTTGCTGGCCAAAGACACTAGAGAATTGGGGTGGGTGGGTGGTTGTTGCATGCAACATGCAGGCCAGTGGAACTCCTGCAACTAGACTTGCCTGATGGGCTCCGGATGGAGAGCCAGGACGTACCTGTTACCGTGGGGTCAGTAGGTGGCACATGTTTGAACTTCGGGCATCTTTAGAAAAGAGAAGTTCAAAAATAATAATAATAGTAGCAGCCGTTTTTTCATTCAAGGCATTCTATTAAACTCTTTGTCTCCATTATCTCATTTAATCTTCACAACAACCTTTTACATAAATACAGTTATTACTCTGATTTTACAAATGAAGACTCAAGCTCAGAGAGTTTTTAAAGTGTGCCCACGGTCACATTTGGTAAGCTGCCCATCTGGGGTTTAACGCCAAGTCTGTCTGCCCATAGAGCCCGAGGTATTTTTTTGGTCGTTTGTTTTAGCAGCTTTATTGAGATATGATTCACATACCATATAATTCACCCATTGAAACTATATACAATTCAGTGTTCTTTGGTATATTATTAATTTTTTTAAATCGTGGTATACGTATCACATAAAATTTGCCATTTTTGAGTGTACGATTCAGTGACGTTAATTATATTCACAGTGTTTTGCAATCAGCACCACCATCTATTTCCAAAACTTTATCACCTCAGACAGAAACTCTAACCATTTAGCTATAACCTGCCAGACCCTCCTTTCCCTGGTCCCTGTTAGCCTCTAATCTAGCTTTTGTCTGTATGAATTTGTCTATTCTAGATAGTTCATAGAAGAGGAATTATACTGTATTTGTCCTTTTGTGTCTGGCTTCTTCCGGTTTGTATGATGTTGTCAAGGTTCATGCATGGCATAGCATGTGTGAGAACGTTCAGCCCTTTTTATAGCTGAATAATAACTCATCATATGGACATACATTTTGTTTATCCATTCATCTGTTGATAGACACGTGATTTGTTTCCACCCTTTGGCTATTGTGCAGAGCCCAGGTTTTAACTAGCGTGTATGTTACAACATAAGCTGAGAACTACCCCGGGACAGAATCATCCGACGTCTAGCCTGGGTACCACACCACATTGCAGAGAACTCCACGTTGCACTGGCATTTTGTAGTATTTACGAGAGTCAGGCAGATCGGAGTTTTGAAATACAGGCCAATCACACATTAGTTGTGGGACCTAGGTCAAAATTTGTTGTTGTTTGTTTGTTCTTGTTTTAAGAGACAGGATCTCTCTCTGTCACCCAGGCTAGAGTGTCCTGGCGAAATTATAGCTCACTGCAACCTTGAACTCCTGGGCTCAGGCTACACTCCTGCTCTTGAACACCCCCGGGTCTCCTCAAAGGCATTGGGTACCTGGCTTTAGGGAGCAAAGAAACTCCAGAAACTCTTTGGTTCCTGTGTGGATCACCCACCAAAGCTCAGAAGTCATCCCAGAGTTACCAGCCTTCCCGTGGACCCTCATGCCCAGAGTTCCCTGGTTTTGTATCAGAGGGAAACTGGAAAAAGATTCAGACTGACAGGCAACCTTTTAGAGTTGACAGGTAATCTGTTCATCGTAGACCAGTGATCCTCATGAGATAGAATTTATCGCCCCACATGAAGCAGCTCAGTTAGCCTAAACTGCCCCAGTTTTCTTTTGATATCTCAGTGCTTCTAACCAGGTTAGGATGCCCTGTTCTTTTAAATGAACTCTGCCTGTCACTCAAGTCCAAGAATGAGTACAGTCTTCAGGAATGAGAGGGTGGGAAGGGGGAGTTGTTTCTGTTAGCATTCGCCAAGTTTTCACTGTTGATCTTACTGGAAAGTCAACAGTGTGACTGTTAACCTCCTGCATAATTAAAATGTGGGCTTTTGTTATGGTTGTGCTTAAACTTATGGTTAAAATCTCTTTGGTTTTTATAAGGCGAAGAATTGGAGAGAAAAAGGAAAATAAAGCATGGCTAGTCGGGGGACTGAGGGACATGGACCCCCGGGTCTGCTATTGTAACTTGGCAATCTCGCGACAGCCGGTGGAATAGATGGTCAGGGAGGTGTGGATCAGAGTCTGGAAAGGTGCTTGGCCTGTTTTGTTTAATGAAGTGAAGTGACCTTTTGAGCAGATCCGAGTCCCTTGGTGAACGTGGAGGGCAGCGAGACTTCTTTTGATGAGAGCCTTCTGCTCTTTAAGGAAGAGCCCTGTTCTCATTTTAAAAATAAGCAAGTAAGCACCCACGTAATTAATTAACTAGGATGTTTCTAGTGCTCACCCACTTACTCCTAGTAAAGAGAACTGAACAGTACGTATGAGGCATAGAAGAATGAGGAAGAAACAAGAGTTAAACAGGAGAAGTGGCTGACGGCAGACATTCCAGACACCGCTCCCTGCTGCCTCCTGTAAGCAGGTACGGCCCCAGCTAAACTGATGAATCGGGAATTTTCTTGTGCTAAGCATACATGTCCTATAGCATGGACAAACATTATTTATACCCCAGGTCACCTCTCCCTGCCTCCTTTACTATATTGGTGTCAGTTATCCTTGTTATTCTTGTTACCTTAACACTATGCTCTTGCTGTGTGCATCTCAAATTCTCATTTAATTTTATAGTGAAACCTATGTGATAATTTGTTTTTTTTTATCTGAGAAAACAGGCTCAGAGAGATTAGGTAAGATTTCCAACTAAAGTACTTAAGGAGGGGAAACACTGGTTTGATTTGCAAGTGGAGCTTATCGAGTCACCTTTCACCACTGTAGACGTACATTCTGGAATTATCTCATGTATACTACTGTGTACATGATACAGTAATTACTGATGCAGTAATTAATAAGAAGGTCATTTGTTCTTTTCTTGTCCATACCCTTTTCGGTGATAATCAGGTCTTTCTCTAGCTCAGTCTCGCTGTCCCAAAGTTGGGCTGGATAAAAGATGATGGTGTTCACCCAGCCTTTGGTCCACAGCAGGTGCTGAGTACGTGTTTGCGGAGACACCGACCAAGATGAGTTGAAGTTTGAGATAGCGTGGCCCTGACTGATGGACATTTTTTGATACTGTGGGCTTTATTTATTCATGCTGGGCCTGAGCTGCATTTAACTGTAAGAGCTCGCTTAGTCTTGCTTTGGGTAACTGGACTGACTTCATCCATCCTGTGGCCTCCTGGTTCAGCACTTTCAGAAAAGATTGGTTTACCGCCATAATAGAGTGTGAATGTGGAACCTAACTCGCCTCGGAGAGCCTAGGGCGGCGAAGGAAAGCAACTTGCAGACAGCAGCGGATGTTTCTGGAAGTGAAGGTTTGCTTCGCACTCAAATTTTAATCCGAGGCCACCAGATTATAAAACTGAATGAATCGAAGGAGGAGAATTTGCAGTAGATGGAAAAGGATGGCGGTTCGGAGATTTCCGCACGTTAGCAACTTTGTTACTGTGGAGAGGCAGTTCCGGGTCTGCTGATGGCTTTGTTCCTGTAGGCTTTTCACAGTAATTGGCAGTAGGAAACTTCACATTTAAGCGATTGGTTTAGGGATTGCCTTCCTAAAAGACATGTTAAAATACATTGGCGCAGGGAAGTATTTAGCAGCCTTCCCCACGATTCATCAGCATTGTGGTGCTTATACATCTGGTACCCACGAGTTAAGTACTCATTACTCAAGTGTAGAACAAGTGCCATGGAATTTATTTTCATGACTAATAACAATGTAATTTTTCCTTGCCCGCAGCCTGTTTTTCTGTTTCACCAAAACCAAACTAGGTTAAATTATTTCAAGCATAGAAAAATGGTTTCTTTGTTTTTATGGCTCAGGAATATAATTAGCATTCTACCTTTAGAAAAGCATAGAAAGTGGGCAGTTTGGAGGCAGTGGGACCTCCGCAGGAATGGAGACTCTGGAAGCAGATTCTTTAGATTTGTGTCCCCCTAACTCCCCCTGTAAACTCTGTGACCTTGGACAAGTCACTAAAGCTCTCCAAGCCTTAATTTCTTCATCTGTAAAATGGAAATATTAGTATCTAGCTCCAAGGATTTAGGGGAGATTTAAATAGAATTTCAGTCATTCAAACAGCCATACTGGTTTCCAGCCTGTTCTTCATTGAGTAATATTTTAGGTGTTGTTTCAAGTAAGTGAATACAGCTCTACCTCATTTCGTTGACGTACACCGGATGGGTGTACTTTAGTTTTTCTAATCATTTCCCCTAGCCATGAGCATCTCAGTGGTTCTTTCCCTATTTTTCTTATCATAAAAACTCTGTAGCTTTTTAGATATTTTTCTGTAGACCTTTGTGCGGGTTCATGTAGAATAAGGCCCTAGAAACTGCTTATCCTAGGAGATGAAAATGTCAGCGATTTTTAAATATGTCACCAGCATACTTATTGTTTTCAGTGGAGTAACAATGATAATTTGACACTTAGCGTGTAGAGACACAGTGGTCGGGAAGAGGAAGGCGACTGTCTTCAGAGCAGTGCTGACGACATACACAATGGAGTACTATACAGCCTTTAAAAAGAAGGAAACTCTGTCATTTGTGACAACATGGATCAACATGGAGGACGTTATGCTAAGTGAGGCTGAGGCAGGAATAGTTCGGAAACGCGTGTTTGTACGTGGGATTTTATTGACAGTTTACAATGTGTGTATTTCAGCTGCCATCCTCCAGCTTTGTCAGCGCGTTCTCTGACTACAGGCGGATGCACGGCTCAGTGCAATGCACGTACAGCAGAGTGGTGAAGGATACTCTGCTTGGGTGGGATTGTTGGTGGTGTTATTGTTGTAATAAGCAGCTCAGACTACCTCAGTCAGGAAGTTCACAAATGATACACACAATTCTCTCTGCATTCGTTGGTCGTTTCAATTTTATAGTTGTAATTTTAAGCCTGGCGTGGTGATATACAGCTATAGTCCCAGGCCGAGGCAGGCAGGAGAATCCCTTGAGACTTTGAGTTCAAGGCCAGCCTCAGTAACATAGTGAGACCCACCCCCGCCATCTTTAAAAAAATTTTTAGTTAAAAAAAAATTAACCATTTTAATTTGAATTCCTATGATCCTGAAGTGTGTCACCTGAGAAAATTGTAATGATTCATCTGTCTGTAGAGACAGTGACATTTTATCCAGTAGGCCTTGATCATCTAATTACGACTGACATCTTTTAGTCTATGGCCTGTTCCTTTTCAGTGATTGGCTCCTTGGGATACAGAATGTTTGCATAAGCTAGTGCCTATTTTTTGTAGTTTTCGTAAAGATGGATAAAATGTCTTGAGATTGAGAAAATATGCTTGGAACTTTTTGACATGGCCACTCGTATTTAACTCAGAATTATTTCCAGAACAGTCCAGGGTTGGTGCAACATAACAGAGAAGCAGGGATGGCAGAGGTTCTGCCAGTGTGGCCCACCTACCTCTCTACTTGGCAGTCCGCGCAGCCAAGATGCTGTGTTTTGCCAATGGCGTGTGACTGTTCTTGACGTCGCTGTGGATGAATTAAGGGCAAGTAGCCCCTGGCTAGCCGGTGAGCATAGATGGGAAACCAAAAGAAAGGAGGTAGAGTTGCTGGCTCACAGAGCAGAAGAAGGCAGTGGGTGAGAGGGGAGCTCAGCTCGGACACACAGCGTCCTTCAGGAATTCTTCACACGGTCCATAGACCAGCATGCTTCTGTGTGTGCGTGTTTCTCTATTTGTGTTATTTGTACTCTGAAGTATATTCTGGGATTCTGATTCATCAGTTGCCTAGATCAGTGTCAGTCTCTTTAAAACTGATAACTCTGACTCGTTATTAGAGCTTCTGCCTGTTTATCAAGGACCAGGAACCTTTGCAGATTAAAACTGACATTTTCTTAAAAGTCAAGGAAATGTACTAACGTATAAATCACTGGGTTGACTATATAATTCTCAAGGTTACGTGCTCTTGCTAGTTGTAAGTAAGTTGCAGGCACTTGTTCATATCAGTTAAATTTCATAAAGTCTTACCGAATATCTTCTCTGTGCCAGACACAGATGCTGAGGATAGAAGATCACGGTTTGGCGAAGGGGAAGGACGCAGAGATCATTTTCAAAATAAGTGATAGAGCTGCAGCGATCAGGGTACTCATAGTCTGTTACGGGGACTGCGAGAAAGGGTATTTGGTTTATCCTGGATTTTCAAGAAGGCAGTGTACCTTAATGAACACTCTTCTAGGTAAAACCTGTTCCAACTAAGAAACTGAAAGTGTGTTAGTTCCCTTTCGTGAATCATCAAAGAAATGTACATGAAAATAATGGAGACACTTTAGTTTTAAAATGGTGAGTTTTTGTTTAGTTTTGTTTTTAATGATGGTTCTCAGTATTGTCACGTTAGAAGTTGATACAAATGTAACTATTTCTTTTGGGACTGTACATTGAAACATTTTAATACCCTGGAGATGTATCGAGGTCCTTAAAAATGCTCATTTTTTTTTTTTTTTAGACATAGCGATTCCTCGAATTTATTTCAAGGGGGAAAAAAGGTGTACTCAAAGATTTACACTTGCTATGTGACACGTACTATGCTAGCCACTAAAGATATGGGGTAAACAAAACAGACAGGCCCTATACTCAGGAACCTTATGTTACTAGTTTAATAAAATAGTTTTGTGGGTGATCTCTTTTTATAGACGAATAGATGTCACCAAGCAACAGCTGCATTAAAAAGATAACATGTGCCTCCCTTGTAAACAGACCTCTCTCTTGATACCTTTCCTCCCTCACCAAATGACACACACACGCACGAGAAGAGGTAAAGGAGTGACGAAAGTTTTACTAAAATACTATTTTTTGAACATTAGAAGAAATTTCTTCTTTTCTACCCCCTCTAGTTTTCTCGGTAAGTCAGAAGCTACGGGCATCTCCCTGTCTCAGTGCTCTTCTACACATAAAACGTCTCCTAACTAGTTTTTGTACAACGCACGTCAAAATTACCTCATGGATAAGCTCTTCATTTTATTATAGATTTTAAAAATAAATTTAAATATTTGGCTGGTGCCGATGGTAGTGTGTTATCAGAATGTATTAACATTGGCGTCACTAAAGTCGGTATACAACCCCCCACTGCTAAATGCGACTGGCTTTTTAAAAAAATTTTTTTTAAAACAAATATTAATTACATAGCACCATGGCCTGGAAAAGCAGATCACAATTGTTTTCAGAATAATCCCTGTGCCATTCATTCACGCTGCAGTGGTGCTGCTTTTTTGTTTTTGTAGGTAATGACCTGTCTTTTCTGACTCGGTTAGGACATCAAACTTTATTTACTAAGCGTTTAACACGTTTTGGGCGAAGGTGTTTGTTGGCTGGACAAAACCATCCTTTCTTGGTAGATTTACCATATAATATGGTAGTCGAGGGTATGGGCTCTGAAGCCACATTGCTTATGTTCCCAAATCATTGCTTTACCCCTCCTAGCTGCGTGGCTTGGGCCTGTCACTCGATCTCTCCAAACCCTTAGTTCACACCTTCCCATTCTGGGGTGGATGTGATGATAGCAGCAGTAGCAGTAGTAATCCTCCGAAGGACTTTCTGGAAATGAAATCAGTTAACGTCTGTATTTTGCACAGAGTATATACCCTGTATAAGTATCCGTATTAACATTCGACGTGTGACTAGTGCCACAGATGGGCCGCACAGCCATCCTCAGGTATAATACTCAAGTCCCTTTATAGTCTAAATCATCCACCCCTCATGGAAAGGTTGTTTGGGGCAACAAAAGATGCAGATGAAACACTTTAACTGACAGTAGGTTCTGGACTAGAAAGAGGAGGGGAAAGAAGGTGTATGTGTGCGTTAGGGAGCGCGCAGTCATTCAGGAAGTATTTATTGAGTGCCGCCTTTGTGCCAGGCATGTTAGAGGAAACGACAGAGCAGTATGCTGCCCTCAGGAAGCTCTTGTAGAGCGCGGGGGTGAAAGTGAATGTTCTTGTGTTGTTCATACAACATAAAAATCGGTGCTTTCTGAAAATACAGCTCCCGTTAAACATCCAGACTTGATTGTAGTTGTTGAGAAACCCAGGCTCTCAGGAGAGGCTGACACGGATATTTGGATGTTCAGTCTGCCAGTGACTGGGAATGGACTTGCTGGGGACCCTCATCCCTGCAGCTGCCGTTCACAGGAAGGAAGAGCAATGAAAACGTTCCAGTGTGATGAACAAGAGCGGATAACAGTAGTGACCGAAGTTTCCAGAGGAACAGTTTTCTTCCTGCCTGTGCTCTGAGTTCCCTTCCACTCTCCGATCAGGGAGCAGATCCTTTTACAATCATGGATGGCATCGGATGGTTTCCTGGCATCGGCCAGCTTGGCAGGCAGGACAGAGAGACCGTGGGAGTGGTGATCGCTGAGAAGAACGATCGAAAATCATTGAACGGACGGGAGGCAGCTCTGGGCCAGTTGAATCAACACCAACTTGCTTTTGGAATTTCCTTGGCATCCATATTTTGTGGGTCTGTTTGCCTTTTTGCATACTGAAAGAGTCGCTCCCAGAGTGTGTATTAAGAGAGAAATACTGCCGCGGGGAGACGGTGCAATTTAAAGTTAGGAGATGCTTAAAACAGTCAGGCAAGAACTTGCCTTTAAGTAAGAGAAGTTTGGATGGAAAGAAGAGAGTGATTAAGACATAGAGAAGATGTTTTTATAATCGATAAACGGAGTTCATCGATATGGGGAGGCCGTGAAGTGGGAAAGGGAAGAGTCTGGGCTCAGATGACCTGGGCTGATGCACGTACTGCCAGTTGCTGGGCCACGTTTAACCTCTCTGTGTCACAGCGTCCTCATAACGGAAAAGTGGCTGATGTTAGTGTCGCGCACGAGGAGCCCAATGGGCTCAGTAAACATTAGCCACTGTTACCATGATCTTTGTTATCTTTATTGTTATTCGGACTTAGCCATCGTTTAGCTCTGGGACGTGAAGGAGGCTTTTAACCCAAGTAAGTGGAATAAAGGAAAGAGTTGCAGGTAGGAAGAGGAGTTGGTTTATGAGTTAACCGTGAGTTCACTCTTGGATGAGTTGAGCTAGATGCGGGTAGGTTGTTTACCCTGGAGTAGAATTCGGAGCTATAGAGTCATGAGTTGGCCTAAATAGAACGAATGGCTGGAGCGATGGAAGTGGCCAGGGTCTGAAGAGCAGGCAGGAGCGGTGGCGAGCTGAGCGCAGATGGCATTCCTCATGTCTCCAGCTCTTGGTACCGTTGGTTCCCTGTGCAAAACACAAAAACTACTCCGGTGCTTTGCGCTGCGTAATACAAAACACCGCCTTTGAGCTTTTCACCTGACCTTTTCATTGGCTTCTCCCGTAAAAATCTTTACCTTCTTGGGGAGCTAGTGAACGTGTGTGACTCTCCGTGGGAACTCTGTCAGGTCCTTAGGGCTGCCACAACAAATGACCACAAACTGGGTGGCTCAAGCTAACAGAAATTTCTTCCCTTACAGTTTAGGAGGCCAGAAGTCTGAAATCAACATGTCAGCAGTGTTGGTTCTTCTTGAGAAGCTTCCCCGAGCCTCTCCCCTAACTTTTGGTGTCTGTCTGCAATCATTGGCATTCCTTGGCCCGTAGACACATCATTCCAGTCTCTGCCTCCATGATCAAGATCCTTAAATAATTATATCTGCAAAGACTGTTTTCCAAAAAAGGTTACACTCTGACATTCCAGGTGGATGTGGCTTAGGGGGACAGTGTTGAATTCAGTTCATCACAGACGCTGGTGTGCACCGTCCTGGACAGTGGGGGCTGGTGTGGGCCTAACACGGGAAGAGCGTGTCCTAATAGGCATGTTCTTAAAACAATAAGCATCATTAGGCTGCTTTCTGAAGGGTTTACTTAACAGAAGTAGATCCACTACTTGCCAAGGTATGTGAGTGTGAGTTGATTGCTAACAGAATCCTTCATTTATTTTTCTTGTTTCAAAATTGATTTTTTTTCCTATTAAAAATGGAATTTTTCATCATGTTTGGATCATCTGTGTCATAGCTGACATTTTTCCTAGCCAGATTCTTCATCTACCGGGCAAGCTCTCCTGGAAGACTCCTAGAGTTTATTATAGTGAACTGAGAAAAATGCCACCTGCGTTCCAAGGGCCCTGTCACCACCACCAGTAGTGGGGGCATGGAGGGGACCCCGAACTGTGTGACGAGAGACCTGGGTTCTAGTCTCGGTTCAGACACTGTAAGTTAACTATGAGATCTTAGCTAGATCCTGGTGCTTTTATGTGCGTATTTCTCTCTTGCTCAGAATTGAATTAACTCACAATTTGATTATTTTCCCCTTCGAAGGCAGGATGGAAGTATATTTTTTTCCTCCATTCATTTTCGCAAGTATAGAGCGAATGATTGACCTCTCGGTACTGTCTGATGATATGTGCTGGGGACTGGGTAAGCAAGAATAGGAGCTTTACCGCCCAGGCAGTGACTGCTGTGATTTGGGGGGTGCAGGACTCCCCAGAGCACTGTTGGCCACTAGGAGGGGGTGAGGCCAGGCCCCCAGGGAAGTGGCATTTAAGTAGAGTCTGCTGAAGAGTTAGTTCAGCCTGGCAGAGGGAGCAGTGTGTGGGAGAGAAGCGTCAAGGTCAGGCGGTGGAAGCGACTGCCCCTAGATGTAAGGGAGAGCCAGGCGACAGCTCGGACTGGTGAGGGAGACAGGACCAGATCACGTGGGATTTCTATTACTTTTCCCCTAGGTCTAGCTTTGACTCTACATGTGGGGTCTTGTAGGCCGTGGCCTGGAGTTCAGGATGTCCAGAGAGCAAGGGGAGTCATAGAACGGTTTTAAACAGGAAAGTGACAAGACCGAATCGTGTATTCGAAAAGTTGTCTTGGCTTCAGCGTGGCAGCCAGGAGGACTTTCAGGAAGCCTTTCAGTGATCCAGTAGCGGTGGCGAAGGTCCGAGTAGATGGTGGGCGAGATGCAGCAGGCCTTCGATGGGAGTTTGAATGTAAGGAGAACGGGATCGCTGCTGGGTCTCTGGCTGGGGCAGCTGAGTGCGAGGTGGCATCTTGTACCGGAATCTGGAACCAAGAAGGACAGACTGTGTTGGAGGGAGTGTATTTAGTTTTGGATATGTTGAGCACGAAGTTATGGTGGAATATTTCCAAATAGAAATTTTCAGGGGGCAAAATAATGAGTTAAAGTTCCTGAACCTTGTGTTCTCAGCTGTCCTCAGAGATTTATGGCCACGTTTAAGTCCTGCTTGCTCCGCCTTTCCTCATCTGTTTCCTCATCTAAAATGAAAAGGCAGATGAGATGATCTTCCTGAGCTCTTCAGGCTTAAACCTTCCTCAAACACTGCAGTTCCCTCTTTTTAAAGGGATTAGAGGCTGGATTTAGAAGTTTTCTAGTCCTTGTTTTTCAGAATCCAATTTGAGCTCTTCTGGTTGCACATTCTCATGCTAAGAAAAAGGCCTGTTCAGATGCATATTGTGAGCCCTGGACAACATTATCCGCTGAAGGTGCGAAAGGAGAAAAGATGTAGCCAGATTTGGTGCAATGGGAAAGGATTTGCCAGGCATCCCAGGAGGGCCAGATTAGGCCCAGACAAAAAAAGCTCTGGCCTCTTCATCTGCGCTCTTTCTGCTCGCCGGGGCCTGCCTCAGCCTGGGTGGTCAAGAGCCTCCTTTGTCAAGAGGAATCGGCAGGCCTTCCCTGAACTCCAGTTTATCCCAATAGGCCTTGGGCAGCAATCTTTTTTTTTTTTTTTTCCCCCAGCCTTCCCATCCTAGGAAGTTTGAGCAGGATGGGCAAGGACTCAGGAAGGTGGAACCCGTCAGAGCCTTGCACCTCCCCTTCCTGCCTGCTGCTGCTCCAACTGGGACGTCTTGTTCAAGGCTTGGTGCAAAACCCGTCTCTTTAGCTTTTGTAATTTTCTCAAGACCACATTAGCAACCGAAAAGTGTACAAATGCAAAAAAAAGCTCATTCTGCTTAATACCCTCTTCCATCAAAGGAGTGTGTGCATGTGTTTTAAGAGAATTCTCAGCCTCTTGTTGAAATGTAGGTGTCTGTGAGCGCTGCTTCAGCACCGGTTTGGTCCCAACTTGGCTGGGCTATATGTCCCTTGGCATTTACAGTAGCTCCGGATTCCCTCACGAGGGGAGAAAGGAGAGACAGATGATAAGATGAGTCAAGGGATTTATCTAGTGTAAGTTCACCCTAATATCTTGTAGTCCCTTGCTTCAGCCAGTGTTGTACTGTATTACTCAACAACTTGGGAGTTCACGGAATTTCAGAGCAAATCCTTTATTCTGCTGGGCTAGGTTTTGTGCACATGTTAATTAGTGAATTGTCTCTGAGCATCAGTGTAGACCTAATAGGAAGTAATGCTTGAGGATAAAAATGTAGAAAGGTCTGGAAATTATAAATTCCGCCAGTTAGCCGAGATTGAAACCTGATTACACCCTATCTCCATTACTTAAAGCACATACTCATTTCATTTATCACATTTTCTAAAGGAAGCATCCACTGATCAGATGATAGCCCTGCACCCCCGGTTAGCCAGTTCCTGGTAGGCGGGGAGATGGGGAAGGACCACCGACAGGCTGCAGGACGGGCATGTTCCACTGACGTTCTGTCTGTCTGCATCAGTAACCCGGGCTAGAGATGAGTGTACTAGGGCTTGAGACTCTCTTGACTTTTTTAAAAGACTTTGTACATCCTAAAATAGCCTGGTAGCTAAAATAACAACAACAGCAACAGTAATCGCTTGGCATTCCCGAGATGGTTGGTCGGAAGGGCTGTGTAGAATCCAAGGCATGGGTTCTGGCAGCAGTTAGCTTCTACTCGCTGGGCTCCCACAAGACTGGCTCTAATGGAAATCATCTGGTTTCATCACGACAGGAAACACAGGGATCTGTTAAGCATCCTCTCAACCCCTCCGCGAGGGGTTTCCTAAGCCTTGGGCTGCAGATACGCACACATCTGGAACTCGAAGTGGATGGTGTGGACCTCATCATTTTATAGAGGGTTATGGTGCTGTTGCTTCGCTGCCCAGATAACAACTATCAGTCAGCTCTTACGGTGTGGTCTCTCCAGCCTAGATACATGGGCAGCCTGTGTTCCCATCACCAAATCCAAGGAGGCACGTTTATCTGCCTGTTGAGAGGAGGAAAAAGACAGGGAGGCCAGCCAGCCACAGTATATTAACCCACATTATTGGGATCCTGCTGTTTCTGGAAACAAGCACAGACTGCCGTTTGAATGGACAGTCATCGGTCAGAAGCTCTGGTCTCCCCACTGTCTATCCCGTGAGATGCTCTTGCCTCCCAGGCTGGCCGTGGAAAACCTCAGCAACCCCTGCCCACCAGATCCACATACACCCACTGGCTCTGCCACTTTCTAGTTGCTTCCATAGAGTCATCACCACATCACACCCAACAAAGCAGTTTTCTGTTTCTAAGCCCCTGTCCTTATTGAAATTCCTACCTAGAACCAGAGTTTCAGAGATGGGAAGGATGAGGGCGACAGCAGCCTGGAATGGCAGCTCCTTAGGTGGTGGGAAGGAGCGGAGTGACTCTGTTGACCTTGGGTCACGCGCACCGTAGACGTTCTGGAAAGTCCTGAATTGGGGGGTTACTAATGACTTCATCGAGTCACCTTTTCCTGTCTCCCACGGCAGTCCTGGCTGGCATCCTTGGCGTACTTGATTTCAGATTTTGACAGGTGATAAAAGCACATACTGAGATTGCTGCTTCGCAGGGTCCAAATTCATAGCTATTGACCGATGTTATTTTTGCCTCGCTCGATGAAGCTCCCTCATGTGTTTGCTGTTACGTTTAATGGATTGCTTCCCGATTCGCTGGGCGGCCCCAGCGCTTGCCCTTCATTCTGGCAAACTGCAGCTTGACCTGAGTGGAATCGGAGCCGCACGAGGAACATTTAGATCAGGCAATTGGCAACATAAGTTACTCCCCCTCCCCCCCAGAAAATACAGTCAGTGTAAACAGCAACTAAATGTTCTTATTTGCATATTTAACTTGAATCAGGATACTCAAGGTTTTTCACGTTCATTCTCTGAATTTTTAACGTCTTAAATGTCCTGTGGTCACAGTGTTTGCCCTGTACTGCTATGGGCTGGATGGAAAATGTTTGCTCACGATTTATTTGTCAATAGCAATTATACTGAAAAGCAGAAAAGTCTTACAGTTCTTCTGGTCTGTTGGGGTCCTGCCAGTAAGCCATGGCTCTCCCAAAGGCTCTGCGGCGGATTCTCACGGGATATCTTTTATTGGTTCTTTCTCTTCCTTTTCCTCGGAGGCCCACGTTTTCTGTTTTGTGCAGGAAATTCCCACTGTTCTTGGGTTCCCCAGCCACCGCTGGAAGGACATCAGAGTGTCCCAGGCAGAGTCCAGGCCTGAGATCTCAGCAGGCCAGGCAGGCAGCAGATGCTTGTTGCTTTTTTTTTTTTTTTTTTTTTTATTGTCCATTCCCTTGCTTAGCGTTTGGGGGACCAAAGACCATAGGTTGTTAAAAGGACGAGAGTCGCTTCTGACATTGAGCGGGGCTCGGGGTTATTGGGTGTTGTGTTTTCTGATTGGAAACTAGCTGTTTGATATCTACTAACTCTTGCCTTATTCTTTTCTTGCAGATGAGCTCACAGTGCCTGCACTTTACCCCAGTAGCCCTGAAGTGTGGGCCCCGTACCCTCTGTACCCAGCGGAGTTAGCGCCTGCCCTGCCTCCTCCTGCTTTCACCTACCCCGCTTCACTGCATGCCCAGGTAATTGATGCCCCTCGGCCACCACTTCACTCACCCCTCCACCGGCCCTTTCGAACCTGGTTCCCCAGAGCGCACCGTACAACTAACACCTACCCAGCTAACAGACCCACCTTCGAGACATTAATGATCCCCTCTAAATCCAGCTGACGCTCCTCCGGGACTGACGAGGATCGTCTGACAGCAATGACATCACCCACTGCCTGATGTTTGCCCCAGATCGACACCTCTCTCTTCCTTAATGAGCTCACCATCGTATCACACACGAGAGACTGGGGCAAGGTTACCCTCCCACCCCCCGGCTCCCAGCTAGCGAGAGGGTGTCACCGGAGTGTAGACGTGTGTGTCTTGTCGTGCGGAAGGGCTGCAGAGGGGAGGATACAGTCGCAACAGGAGTTACGTGCGTCTGTGTGTGTCTCTGTGTGTTGAGAGGTTTCTGCTCTCGGGTTCTGTGAGAATCTGGTGACCGACAGGGAAGCTTCTGGGGGAAAGACCATGCATTTTCTCACATACGTTGCAGGAAAGATTCAGGATTCCTTTCTTCCGTTTTTAAGAAACCCTGTAGGAAAGGAGGTACAATAGAGTGTCTAGGGTGTAATTACAGGTCAAGGTAAACAACTCTGTTCTGACCAGCTTTCTTTCTTAGTTAAGAATAGCCTGAGTTTTATAAACAAACTCCCTGTTTCTCCACCAAGATTACTGTCTACATACTAACACTTCCTCTCTCCCCTTGGAGAAAATGTTTCTCTTAGCTTTGCTTTTAGTGCCAGCAGGAGTGGTCAAGGTAAAGATTCCCCTTTGGAGGTGACTACTTATTCTTTGGCCTGCAAAGACTGATAACCAGTAACAAATACATAGAAAGTACATACATAGATATCATTTGTCTTACGCATGTGCAGTTCAGCCTGGTTTTTTAAAAAATTGGCAGGACAGGTGGGGTTTGCATTTGTTTATTTTGCTTAATGTTTATTTACAAGGCTGGATGGAACAAACAGCTTCCCAGAAAACTGGTCCTTCTTACTTAAAACTCTTTTAGGTTGTACAGAGCTCATTATGTTGACTAAGACCCCTGCAGACAGCCCCCAGCGAGGGTTCTCGAAAGCCACGGGGTCAGGACTGTTGGGTGAACACGTTTTCCTTCTCTATAGCTGAGTTATCAGTGCTCTACGTGAGCATTGGCGACCCGGCTTCCTGGGGCTGCCCTCCCACGTGTTCAGGCACCAGGCAGTTTCTACAAAGAGAAACCCTTGGTGTCTGGGCCCAGTAGCGATCGCCCTCTGTGTCGGGCGAAGGAGGGAGAAACTACAGGTAGTGAAGAAAAAATGGAGATGCTGGTGAGAACCCTTGGCACAGAAAGTAAATTGAGTGGCAGGATTAGCTGTGCCTGTGCTCTCCTCCCTGCGGCTACTTCCACCGTTTTTCCACCCCAGTGCTGGGAAACCCTCACGACTGGCCGGTAGTAGGAAAGGGACAGGATCAGATGTGACCTGTGGATCTCTCCTGCTGAGTCACCGGGACGTTTGTAGTGGGCTGGGGATCATTTGTAAATGACATGGATCGACTAAGTGTCTCTCTTGTTCTCCGCACCCATCACTGGGTAACGTCTCGCCTCTTGCTAGACTGCCCAGATACGCTGGCAATTAATTAAGGCAAATGTTAATAAATACCAGGAAACAGTGCAAATTTGCATAGTCTTCTGAATAGCCATGGCTTTGATTAGTCAGCAAAACAAAGCCTTTCACCATCAAGAGCTGACAATGGCAAGAAAGGACTGGGCGTGGTGGCTTTTGGCCATGACATCTGCCCTTGCTTCATTGACGTAACGGACGAAATCAGAAGTAATTCTGGGGATACAGTGGGAGAAGGACCTAAAGTGTCTAAAGAGACTAGAAAGCCTATGCCATTGTAAGGAGAGATGAGGAGAGACAGTTCCAAGACTGGATGGACTCAGCCATTTGACTTAAAGTGGGGGGCGTTGCCCATACTGGCACCTTCCCCGATTGAGTTCTTCCTTGATCTTGAGACTTTCCAACCTGGAATCCACCCGGCCCTGCCACACCGGTCCTAGATTCGGTGGAACTCTCATCTGCTATCAGTGAGATCCACGTGTTCAACCCCATTTCTTCTTTGGCGTTATTCCCAGTGCAGTCTTGGACTCCATACCCTAAAGATTCATGAACAGATATGGTTATTTAAATGCGTTTGTCCAATAGGAGAATCATAGAGTTGTGAACTGGGAGAGGTTTTACAGGTCAGCTGGTCTGACCCATTTTACAGATGAGGAAACAGACCCGAGAAGATGGAGTTACCCCCAAGCACAAGTGGCTCTACCATGACTAGCCCAGGCCACCTGACTCCCAGGCCTTGCTCTTTCTGCTCAGAGGTGCTGGCTCCCCAAAGACTTGTTCTTTGATGGAATTTTGGAAAGGCCTCACTCCACAGTGACCACTCGGACCCTTCTTCTCTAAGTAGATGGGAAGCCTGTAAGAAGAGACTTGGAGGAAAAGACAAGGGAATCAGCATTTAACCTTCACCCAGAGGGCCTAAGAGAATCTTTATTAATTGGACGTAGGGCAGAGTGGGCCCAAATGGAGCATCTCCCCTTAGTGGATAATTCAGATTTTGTTCTGGAAATTCTATAATGTCCTTGAAGAAGCTTTTTAAGTAATTTTGCTTTTCTTAGCAATGTTGTGCTCTGTTTTGAGACATGGATTTTTTTTTTCTTCTAGTGTTTCTCTCCTGAGGCAAAGCCCAACACACCTGTCTTTTGTCCACTTCTCCAGCAAATTAGATTTGTCTCTGGGAATGTGTTTGTAACATATCAACCTCCTGCAGACCAGCAGAGGGAGCTCCCATGTTGAATCTGTTCGTTAGCTATTTTTCTCCCCCCCTTTTGCAAAAACTATTTCTTGGCGACGTGTGAGAGATTTCAATAAAAATTTTAATCAGAGCAAAAATGATCTCAAGCAGACTGCAGCGTTTTTGTTTTCACGGTGATGCGATTTTGGAGCTAAGGTGGTTAATCCCTGACTGAGATGTTGGGAGAAGTGGGCCCATGACACTAAGCGTATCTTACATAGGAGAAGACTCAGAGCATCTGGGGGAGGCTTGACTCCAGAGCCGAGGGCCGCCTGTCTCTTCTTGGGCTCCCGGATGAACCAGCAAGAGCCGCATACTGGAAGATTCTCATTCCAGCTTCCATGAGTCATCCACCGGGAGACCTCACTTCTGCAGGGATGGTGTGTCTAGGTAGTGGAAGCCCACGTGAAACAAATGGTGGATGCGTTTTCCAATCTGCCCACTGTGGTCCAGAGGAGGGAAGACCCAGGACACAGAAACTGTCATTGAAATGGAGTCGAGTCACATTTCTAGCCCTGCCCCAGCCTCACACATGGCCTGGTGCCCCTTCAGATTTCCCAGGTCTAAATTGAAGACACTTATTTGCCATCAAATCCAATTTTCTAGAAATTACTGGATAAGGTAATAGGACTGTAAGCCCTAGTACTGCCTTGTTTTTAGAAATGAAAGAGCGACCCTGTCCAGCAAACATCTGATTTCTAAGAAGATGGTTACATTTTTAGAAGTGATCTTCTGGTTTACTTCCAAGGTCATTGGTATTTGAAATTTATTAAATACTGTTTATTACATAAGCCACTGTGGATAGGAGAGGAAGGGTTCATCCATTGCTCTCAGGAAGGTTATAGTCTGAAGAGCATGCAGCTGCCTGTTCCTGTCACCTCATATTCACACACCTCCAGAGGCTTTTTAAGTCTGGGTTCATTTTTTGCATTTAGTTTTTTGCTGATGGGGCAGAGAGGAAGTCGCAAAAGTGTGCCCTCCTCGCCACGTTCCTGCAATCCAACAACGCTTACCCTGCACTAGAGTCAGAGTCTCAGTGTTGGGGCAGAAACTTTCGCAGGTAAGTAGGACTGAGAAGGAAAGTCCTGGTTACCTGTCTTCTGGTTTTTTTTTTCTTTTTTTCTTTTTTTTTTTTTTTTTTTTGAGACAGAGTCTGGCTCTGTTGCCCGGGCTAGAGTGAGTGCGGTGGCGTCAGCCTAGCTCACAGCAACCTCAAACTCCTGGGCTCAAGCAATCCTCCTGCCTCAGCCTCCCAAGTAGCTGGGACCACAGGCATGCGCCACCATGCCCGGCTAATTTTTTCTATATACTTAGTTGTCCAGATAATTTCTTTCTATTTTTGGTAGAGACGGGGTCTCGCTCTTGCTCAGGCTGGTCTCAAACTCTTGACCTTGAGCGATCCGCCCGCCTCGGCCTCCCAGAGTGCTAGGATTACAGGCATGAGCCATCTCGCCCGGCCCCGTCTTCTGTTTTGAAGGCCTCATCTGCCCCGAGTAACAGTGGTTCTTTCAGAATCCTTACAGGGCTGCTATACATCCCTGTACGTAAACAGTTTCAACATCGTTACACCGACTTCCTGGGGGCAAGGCATGCATGCCCCTTGGGAGGTCCCTCGTGACACACTGGAAAAATTTTTAAAGGTTAAACCCAAAATAAACACAGAAGTGGACCATGGGAAAAGAGACACGGGCAGACAGGGCTGGGAGATCACAAAGAAGAAGATGGCCTAGGAAATAGTGTGTGGACCGTCTACACTGCAGGACTGGCCCCACCAACACTGCGTTTAAGCAGTTACTCCTCAGCGGGGTGCAACTTCTGAGAACCGGATTGTAAAACATTTAAATTTTTAAAAACAAATTTCATTCAGCATTTCTGTGCCTAACTGTGCCCTGCACAGAACACCGAGGTCAAGGGCACACGGACTCCCGGTTTGGCGTGGGGTTTGTGTTGAGAACTTAGAGCACGAGAAGCAGTGTCTTGGGAGCAGCGCCCAGTGTGGGCTCAAGTACACACAGCGCCAGGGAAGTGCCCGGTGGCACAGCAGCTCCAGGCACATAGGGGACCCCTGTGACAAGGACTCCTTCAGCTTCTCCCTCTAGCTCGGAAGGCAGAGCAGTGCTGTGGTAGCGGCTGGTCCCGTGGGGGGAGCCTGTGAACAGACCATCTCCGGGACCCACTGGAGGAGGCGGCTTCCGCACCCCACCTGCTGGGCTCCTCCCAACAGGGAAGCGTCGGGGGGCGTAGTCCGTCGCTCCTGTGAATCCCAGATCGCGTTAGCACATGGCCCAGACCTGCCTGGGTCTTGAGGCCCGGTTTTCAGAGGTGTGTTGTCCTCCTCCAGAGCTGAGGTTTTTGGCAGTCTGCAAGACCCCGGCTTTGAAGGACTCCAGAGGTTTCCTTTGGGGCTGTTCTGCCCGAGGCTTTAAATTGTTTTTAGACATAAATGAAATCATTAATCCTCTGACATTTCCCTTTCCCGCTAAACCTGCAGCTCTGGGAAGGTCAGACTGGAGGGAGAACCCACCCCTGGAGAGGTCCATGTCCTGAAAGTGCCTGGTTTCCTGGTCCGTGGGGCTTTCTAGGAGCTCCTAGCCTCGCTCTTGTAGGAGATGGGACGGGGCGGGCATCGCGCTCCCCGCGCCAGCCTCCGGCGAGTGCAGGCCCTGCCTCCCCCAGGCCTCCGGAGCGTGGTCGTCTTCTCTCGGCCCCTCCTGCGGGCTAGGTCCGTGCCTGTCCTGTGGGGCTGGGCCTGCGCCGTGAACCGATCCCCTCGGGAGCCCTCTAAGGTGCTGCCTTTCCTTTCTGAGCCCGCAGAAGCAACGGAGGGTCGGACGTACAGGCTCTCACGCTGCCTGGTCAGACGTGGGCTCTGCCGTTTGCGAGCTGTGCAGCCTTGATTGAGCAAGTTGCTTAACCTCTCTGGGCTTCAGGAAAATGGGGTTAATAATCCCTCGTGTAAAAGGCTCATGAGAGTGCCTGGCATATACGTAAGAAATTAGTAAATGTTGGCTTTTTAAAAAAAAAAAAAAAAAACAGCCTTTCCCAGGGGCCTTTTAAAGGAGCATTTGAATTTTCAGTGAGGAGACCGAAGCGCGGCCTGTCCACAAGGCCGTGACAGTTAAAACACGCATCTCACTTTGATGGCACTAGGGGGGCTGCAGAGTCCTCACGGCTGGGGCCAAGGAACGCCAGAGACTGGAGAGAAGGCTTGGAGGATAAGAGAGCAAGATGAGGCGTTTGAGTGACAGAGTGCCACCTATATCACCAAGTGACAGCATCTGCCCAGCGGCAGCCAGCGTGGTCTCCGCAGCTTGTGCGGGCCCTGGCGGAGCTTTCCCCCAGAGGAGTCTGCCCCCAGGCCAGGCCACGCCACGCCTGCCTGAAGAAAACGTCTCCCTGGCAGGAAGAACGTGCAGGTCGGGAAGTGGCCGAAACCCCAGAGAGGTGGAATGGTCCCCGCAAGGTGCTTTATCCAAACCCGCTGGCCCTGAACTTCCCAGCTGCTGTGTTATCTTGCTTTCCTATCTGAGAAACCGGAGAAGAGAGAGACCCGCAGGTCACCCGGCCCGTTCCTCCCAGGACGCTCTGGCACTTTCTTCCCATAGTCGTTCCACTAGGATTCCACGCCGCCTCGTTTCCGGGCGGTGGAGTTACATCTTGTGCTCTGGGAGATGATTCGCTTCCTAGTGCTGTGACTGGAACCCGGGGGATCCCACTGGTGGCCAAGCAGACGCTCTCCCGGAGGCCCCTCGGCAACTCTCCTTCGTCCGCTGTCGGGTATTCGCAGAGCTGGCCCCTTAGTAGGGCAGCGGGAGATACACTCTGTCCTCACCAGCCTGTCGAGAAGCCGTCCACAGTCAGTCGTTCGTCCAGAGGGGTTGGGTAGTTGTTCCTTTGGCCAGAGCTGCTGCTGCTGCTACTACTGAGGCCCAAACCTCCCATACTGGGCAGTTTTAGGAGCAAATGTTGTTCAGAAACCAGAGTCAGTGTCCTAGTGTGTGTGGCTCTGGCCAGGCTCACTGATCTCAAAGGGACTTTCTAGAAATCCCAGTATTATTGCCAGGATTGGGAAAATAGCTCAGGGTGGGCCTCGACTGGGCACGGCAGCGTTACCCTCATTTGGTACGTTCTCGAGGTTTCTTAAGCGTGTTCCATTTTGTCCTCTGCGTGGGGCCAAACCCCCTAGATCCTGCGCGTGTTCTCCCCTGACCGCGTTAGCAGTGAGCGCCCAAGGCCAAATCTCAGTGAGTCGCATCTGTAAGTGCTGTTTGTGAGGTCACCTCCTCTCGGGATTAAAACGTGTGTGGTCCAGCTGTCACCCTAGGGTGGGCGCAGAGGGCCTGGCACCTAATTGGTGTTTTAAAATCAAGCAAGATTTTAGTGAGTTTTCACCCACTCTGCTAACTTTGGGATTTTAGGCAGTTTTTTTTTTTGTTTAACATCATTGAGCCTCAGTTTCCTCATCTGTAAATTCAAAGAATAAACACCTACTTCATGAAGTTATTTTGCACGAAAGCGTGAAATGCTTGGCCTAGAGGAGTAGTTATTATCACAGGAGCTCTTCCTCTGCCTTCCCTCGTCAGAACTTGATGTGGCCTGGCCCAGAGGTTCCTGAACCTTCTGTGGAAGCTTCAGAAGTGCTTACCACACAGCGACTCCAGACCAGGACCCTGACAACAGAGGTGCCCCAGCTTTCTTAGGTAACTAAGAGAAGCGACTGGAGCCAGGGCAAGAACAGTCTGTGGCTTGTGGCACATACCGAGACGTGGCTGCGGTTGGGTCAGCCGGCCGTCCATCCAGGGTTCTTGGCCTCTTTGCCTAGGCTAAGGCACCCAGATTCCCTCCGAAACTGTGTGATTTCTAACTGCTTTGCAAACAAAACCAAGGCTGCAAAGAAACTTTGGAATTATCAAATGAAGCCTTGATAAAAGGAGAAAGTGAACTTTTTTCCTTGAAGAAAACCAATTGTGACGGGGGGAAAGAGGAAACTCAACTCCAAATGGGATGATGTTTTATTCAGGATTTGTGCTGCCAGTGGGGAACGCCAGAACCCAGCGACAGGATGGGAAAGTGGGACACCCCAAGTTCAAGCTTCGTGTGTTCTGCCACGAAGTTCTGCTCGCTTCACTGAGCTCAGCTGCTGGGGACCTCTAATGGCCCTTGATAGCAAACATAGTTAAAAATTAACAGACTGACAAAATTAAATATGGATGACAAGCAACCACTGCGGACTTAATCTGACACAGGGTGTTACACGCTTGGGCGACTTAACCCAAGTGGCGTCTTGAAGAACTTCTGAGATGTCTGAGCACATTTCGCATGCCTCTTTGGAAGCAAGAGCCTGGGTTGTGCTTAGGACAGACAGGCAAAGAGTCTGAAAGCCCAGGAGAGAACATTCTCCCTGCCGGCTTGTGTTTAATTAAACCCGTTCTTGATCGGTCTTGGCAGGAGGGGTTCACAGTCCTAGGACCTTGCTCTTGTGGTCTAGACCTTGTGCCTACCCAGGCTCGGACCCTAGCAACGCCCTGCCGTCCCGACTGGGAGATCCCGCAAGAGCACGGGGCTGGGGTGGTCATGGCCTTCTCCAGCCAGGCCCCTCTTGCCTATTTCTTCTCCAGGTGTTGGGGTAGGTGAGATGGCAGGCTCAGCCTTTGGACTCAGTCACATAAATCTGGACATTGCCTAGATAATATCGACTCGTTTAATTGCCTTAGGCAAGGAGCATCAGATGCGAGACAAGCAGTGAAGAGCGCTGTTGTGTTTCATGCCCTCTGTCTGCTGAGAATGAGTATGGGCCGCCAGTTCTGGGAGGTGAGGGGGACAGGAGTGTCTTTCACACAGTGGTCCCCAGTGGGCCTCACTGCATGCAGCAGAGTTTTTGAAGTGTTCTTCCAGTTTTGGTGAGCGCTTTATTAGGAATGGAGATGGGTGCTGTTCAAAGGAGCCGTGTAATTAGTGTTACAAAGAGGGTGATGTTTTTGTATTGTAAATCATCACTCCAGCCTATTTGGTGTGTTTGGAGTTTCTTGAACCAGATACGCTTGGGGCTTGCCAACTTGGCCTCAACCTGGCGGGCTTTGACAGAGCTTGCTGTAGGGCCTGACACGCTTTATTTGGTGATGCTACCCAAGAGTGGATCCTGAGGTCTGGAGAGAGCCAGGGGGCGTTATGTTGATAAATCAGCGTGTGAGTGGTTCGCTGCAGTTGGCTCAGTGTTGGGGAAGAGCCCTCCACGGGGTATTTCGGGTTTTGTTTTGGGGATAGTGGCAGAACCTGCCTGAGAATATCCATACCTTAAAAACCAATTAATCCATTTGAGAGAACATTCTGTCATTCACATGAACAGTTGAAATGAACTGTTTTTAACTATTTTGTTCAAAGAAGGATAGCTTAGTTCTGAATATAGTGCTGGGGACACCTGTACTCATGGCTAGCATCTGCATTAGGAAAGTTCAGAGAAAATCTCAGCTTTTCCGTGTAGATCAGCCAGTTTGGTGACCTTCCAGCTCCAATTAGTTTTATTAAGAGCTAGAAGCTTGGATGCCACATGGGCCCATCCACCACTGGGAGGGGCCTTCCAGATCAATGTTTTGCAACACCCACAGGTATTAATAGTTGTTACATAATAAAAAGATTCTGCGGTCAGATAAACTCAGGAGACCCAGAGCTAGATCAGGTCTCACAGGTTTTTGTATTTTGGAGCTTCTCGGAGCCTTTAATGTGCTGATACGTGTCAAGAAGCCGCTGAAGGGACATCGACTGTGCATTTTCCCCAGATTTACTTGACTGTAGAACATCTCTAGACGGGCCGTCTTCCCCCCGTACTTCTGAAAACCTTAATTAAGAGCGTGTCTCTCGGACTTGTGTGTGTGCGCGTGGCAGTCATGGCAGTCACCGGGAGGGCTTGTTAAAATGCGGATCGGACCCGCCCCTAGAGTGTCTGCATCTCTCACAGGGCCCCAGGGGATGCTGACGGGCCGGGCCAGGGACCACACTTTGAGAACCACGGGTCTAGATTTACTCCTTTATTGTGCACAGAAGAAGAGTCAAACTAAAGGGTATTTACTAACAATAGTGACCATTAATGGAGCTGGTCACCTGCTGAGCACGTGTCACCACTGTTTCTAAGGGCGAGGATGATAATGGGATTCAGTCACTAGAATGGGGATAACACAAGGCAAATAATACGTCTTCCACTGTTTTCTCCTGTGCCAGCCAAGCCACCGTGCAAAGGCTGGGGGCTCAGGCAGGGGTTCCACCCCAAAGACTAGTCAAGGTCTTTCTGTCCTTGGCAGCAGTATTGGGAACGAATTCTGTGTGTATTTTAATCCTCCGGGTCTTAGTTGTTCTCATCTATAAATGGAAGAGGATGGAAGTTGTTTTTGTGGCTACTTAACTACTTTCTCCAGCGTTCCATTTTATTTTTGCTCTGAGTTATTTTTCTGGGTATCTCGCGTCCTCCACACTAAGGTGTTGGAGACTGACAGTGTCACCCCTGCGGGGGCACTGCATTTTAAAAGAGCATTCTTGAAGAAGTGTGATAGTAAAAATCCCAAAATCTCCACTAGAACTTACTAATAACAACAGTTTTTTACTATTAGTGAATTGTAATAGTAATAACTGTTACTAAGGTCTCATGGAGAAGATTCCCAGGGTCTTTCGTGTTGCTTACTCAGATGTCACAATCTGTGCGAAGTGCTTAGCGTAGTGTCTGGCACAGACTAAGTATCAGGGTCACTTTGGGTTACATTTATTGTGTTAGAGTGAGTTTCTTACGGGCTCTTCGGAATTCCTGGGATTGTAGGCAAGATTGTGAGGGTGTGTGTGAGCACGTGCATTTTTCTGCAGACGGATGAAGAGATGTCAAAGGTCATTGCCTTATGTGGAAGACCAGCCTGGATTGCTTGATTCAAACGAGTAGACTTGAACCCCTGCTGAACTGTATAGTTGGAAGGGAGCTTAACTCAGGGAGCCTGGTGGGGACCTGTGGGTCTCCTGGTGTTAATGATGCAGCTGAAGCAGCCCCCAGGGAATCGCAGCCTGAATGAGGGTGAGGGTGAACCTTCTCCTTACCCCGCAAACAGCAGTTCAGGCAGGCCGGTGGCGGGAACCCCCGGTTTGGCGCTGGGAGTGGTCCTGCCCTCTGCTGGAAGGTGGGCGCAGCCTTGGGTGTCTGTGGGCTGCGGTGACAAGGGCCCGTGCTCTCGGCAAGCACGTGGCTTCCAAGCCACTAGGACGGGGGTGATGGATTTGGGGGTCTGGCTGTCCTCCCCCCCCACCCAGCATCCACTCTCAGGATCAGCGGGCCTGTTCCTCACCGCACCCTCACACCTCTGCTGAGCGCAGCTTCCTCCGTGTTTTCTTTGTATTTAGCCAAATTAGCAGTGGGGGGGTTGTTTGCCAACTTTAGTGACACTGATGTTAGTAAGTTCTCCGATAACCCACTGCCATCGGACCAGCCGAGCACAGCTTCCTCTCGACCCCCCAGCTTGGAATCCACCCTCTTGTCACCGGGGAGTGTTCCAGCGCAGGCCGACGGGAGGCCCCCGCGTCGTGAGCACGCGTGCGGCCGAGCGGGCGGGCGCCAGGGCTGGGGAGGGAGGGGACGGGCTCCCTTCTCGTGGTCACCTTCACCGAAGCAGAACCCTGCCACCCGCTCTGTGCCTCCCCCTCCCCGGGCAGCCCTCCCCGCTCCCCGTGTCTCCGCGGCCTCGCTGGGGCCGGCGGCCCAGGCAGCACCGTCCACCACTGCGCTCCACGCCAACCCGGTGCACACAGACCCGCCCCCCACCTGCCTCGGGCGCCCCGTGCCCCGCCCCGTCCCCTCCCCTCCGTCCTGGGGAGGCGGCTGCGGCTCTGCTCGCTGCTCAGTGAGCAAGCGGATTCAGGCGCACAGAGCGTGAGCCATGGGTAGGTATCAGCTTTTCTGCGTGTCTCTGCCCTCTCCGTCTCCCCCCTGCACCTTCCTTCCCCTCCCTCCCCGCCTCACCCCACATTTTCTTTCCCCTCTTATTTCTCTCTTCCCTGTGTCCCGCATATACGCCTCAGTCCCCAAAGCCCTGTGGGTTTTGTCCTCCTCGCGTGGAAAAGTTGCGGATCTCTGGCCCTGCCTGAAGTGAGCTTTGGTGCCAGCTGGTGGCTCCCCAGGGACGCAGTTTCGTCCTGTTACAGCACCGGGCCTCACCCGAGCCGGCAGTCTGATGCTGGCAATGTCCCGAGTGGTCCCCAGGGGAGACCTCACACGCAGATGGCCTGAGGGGCTCCCTGGGGAGGACTCCCGGTGTGGGCAGAGGCTCAGCGTGTGTCCTCGGTCCTGTTAAGCACCCACTTCCCGATTAAGTGAGGCCAGACACCTCTGCCCCAGGTGGCCTCAGTGGGGCGAGTCCCCTGGTGTGACAGCCAGGGAGGAAAGGCCCGCTCTGCGAGGAGGGCCGTGGGGTGAAGGAAACCTCGGGGGCTTCTGTGTGTGAATCAGGGCAAAAAGTCAGGGGTACCACGTCGGCTCGCTCTGGCCCAATTTCTGGACATCGCAGCTTTTAGAATCAGGCCTGGGGGATGTCGTGGAGCCCTGTCCCGGCTTCTGACCCAGGCCCGACCCCACTGGGCTCTGTGACCACAGTCATTCAGAACGCCCAGACCTCACTCGGTTTCCCCACCTGTGAAATGGTATGACGCGACAGGAAGCTTTCGTCGGTCCCTCCAGCGCCCTGCGTCCTACGGAGTCACCTCGGAGCCCCCTCTGGCCCCGTTTCTACCAGGACGGTGGCCGCCTCGCCTTTGTGCTTTGGAGAGTCCTCTCGTGCCACACGGGATGGCCACGGCAGGGGCCCCGGTCCAGGCTTCCCCACGGGGTTGTGACTTGCTGTCCGGTCTCAGCTCCCAGCAGTGCCACCTGTGTGGCAGGTCACAGTCCCAGGAGGCCGTCCCTCCCAGTGTGAGATGAGCCGCGGGAGGCAGGTGTCTCTCGCTTCTGTCCGGAGGTTTAGGGGTGAAACTGGCATTTCCAATAGATGCACATTTGTTAAAGACAAAGTTCACTTGCCCTTTTGTTTGTTTTTTCACATTTTCATTGGCGTGGGACTTGGAATATCCTGCCAAGTAGACAAAGTGTTGCTCAACCCCTTCGTGTTTGGGGCTGGCCTTCCACTTTGGACACCGCATGGAAGAAACGGGGCTGCTGGTGTCACCTGTGGGAGTCTCCTTGTCACAGGCCGCAGGCCCCTCCCCTCAGCAGGGGGTTTGGGGTGCCAGACCCCTCGGTGCCAAGAAGCCACACCCTGCAGAGCAGGAACAGAATGTCAGGTCCCCACCAGGCCACTGGTGTGCAGAGGGTCACTAACTGCCCCTTCCCTACCAAAGCAGACACACTTCCTCACCCCGCCTAGAAAACCGTTAGGCAGCCTGTTCGCCAGCCTAGTCATTGCTAAGTAAGTATGGGACCATGGATTCACTGGGCCAGCCTTTAGCCTCAGGATGGCTTTGTCAACTTCGTAAAGGACAATGAGAGCAGGGGAGTTGGTGGCACCTCGGGTGCTGGCCTGGGACCGTGGCCCGTGAATTGATGAGGGTGTGTGAAAGCCTCCCGGGACCCTGCTCAGAGGCTTTGCAGAGTGGGTGCCGTGTTGGAACAATGGGGAAATGGTGGCCACGCGGGACCCTCCGTGAGGAATGGGGACCCCGGCTCACGGCCTCCTCCCCACATATCTTTTCAGATGCGCTGGCTCCCTCCCTCCGAGGCTACTTCTCAGGGCTGGAAGTCCCGTCAGTTCTGCTGAATGCTACGTAAGTACTTGGTTTCCCTCCGCAGCATATGTGTCGAGCACCTTGCGTGTGTGGCGTGTAGTGGGTGCTCTGTGAGCATAGCTCTCGTCCTCCCCCCTCGCCCACACCGGCTGCCCTTCCCGTGATCGTGGTCTTTGTTAAGCTCCCTTGAAGGGCTACGTAGCAATGCATCTCTTCCGAGAGATTTTCCCCTGGGATTGAAGGAGAGGGGAGCCATGGATGATGCTCTCTGGACCTAACCTAAGCAACCATTACCTGCCCTTCCCCCTTCACAAGTGAGCCGTCAGTGCGAGTGTGTGTAGCACAGGTGTCAGAAAGTGTCATGCCATAACTATAGTTCACCTGCTGCCAGCATTAAACAAACCCTCAAGCGACGGGCATGAGGCATCCACTAATTTACGTAGTCATTTATTACGGGAGTTTCAGAAATTCGTGAGAATTAATTTCCCTGCTCGCATCATATCCCAAGTTCTAGTCTTTCTAGAATACCTGATTTTTGTACCGAAGGCTGTTGCTGCTATTTCCATTAGGCTATCTATAAGGTTTTTTATCTTGAGGGAAGCAATGTCCTAAATTGGCATCTTTGTGCCATTGTAGACCTAACATTGCTTCAGAGAACTACCAAATAAATTTTTCCTATAAATAGAGAATTTCTACAAAATACCGAATGCCTTCTGTAATTCAGTATCTTGACTGAATTTGTTAAGTTACAAGGCACTGTTATTCTGAATTCTAGTGTGTGAATTTGGGGAGTCTACCTAAAGTTAGATTTTTAAAGTGTCAGCGCTCTACAGCCAGCCTTCTCTTGGTTGACATCATGCCTTCACGAAACAGGAAGGAAAATGAGAAGAGGGAGGGACCAGACCTTCATCCTGTCGGAAATGCTAGAGGTCATGGCGAGCTGTTTCGCACATGTACCTAATGCTACTGTAACAATAGAGTCACGGGCCTCTTCTTGGAGACCTTCTATTATTCTAAGATAAAAATACTTCACATGAAACTAATGTTCCTTTTCTTCTACCATTAGTGCTGAGTCCCTTGTCCTTTGTTAGACCATTTGACACTATTTAGACTCTTTTGGGAGCAGTATTATGTGGAAAGAACAGGCCTCTGGTTGATTTAGATTCTACTTAAATGGAGAAATGTTTGAGACCTTTCACAAAGATTGAAGCAATGGTAGACGCCAGAGCTGGGCTCGTGCAGGTCAGTGCCCTTTTAGTGAAGAGGAAAAAGAACATAGAATAAGATTTTTTTAAGGTCCTGGGATTTATTTTCCACAGGCAAGTTACCCTGTTGACCTGAAGTCTCAGTTGGTGGCTCAGGTCATCTTCAAGATCTTGGGGGGGACTGCTGAGTGTGGACTTGATTTACTGAAGTTCTCCCCACGGGGGAGGTCGGCACTTCCAGACGAGCTCTGGTCCTAGGTCAGAAGGAAGCCTTCTTTGTTCTCAAAGGAAGGGATTCCCCAAATAGGAGAAAGATTCGTAATGGGTGACAGAGCGTCAGAACTCCCACAAGGTGACCAGAGTGGTGGCCGGTCAGTGTAACCTGGCTATTCAGGACTCCTCCTCTGATGGTGGCAATGGGATAACATTTCTGTCCTTTAAGACATCGGCATCAATAAACCAGAATTATACCTATTTTTCCCATAACCCAGCATATTTCTGAGTGTGGCCCAATAATACCAGTCTTCAGGGATAATTGTAGGCAGAGTATACAAATCCTCCCAAGGTCAAACAGTCAAACGAATTTCTCTACCATCAGATTCTCAGAGCCTTTGTTACGATACGAGCATCATGAATCTTCAGGAGGAGGGAGCTCTAGTATGCAATATTTCTCAAGCTTATTTGAAACCAGGGGATTCTTTTTCTACAGAGTCTTAGGAAACTAATGTTTTACATAAAGCATGCTCTGGAAAACTGTACCCTAACCTCTTAGCCAGAAACTAAACCCGTGGCTCCCTTATATATAGATCCTGGGACAAGTGTTCATCGGTGATACTTCTCATGCATCAGCAGTGATATGGAAAAAAATCAGGACAGTGTAGTAGATTCTTGCAGCTATTTGCATTTGTCCTTTATTCTGAAGTTGTGTGTGTGTGTGTGTGTGTGTGTGTGTGTGTGTGTGTGTGTGTGTGTGTTTGGGAACCTTTTTAAATGAAATGATAGCGTTAGGAAATATCCTTTCTTAGGAGAATAAAGTTAGAGATTCATGATAGGTAAAAGTGTTCTTTTAAAATATTTTACTTTTTTGTGAAATCTAAAAGTTTGCTTTTTAGGAAAGACTCTTTTTGCCACCCACCCCGCCCCGAAAACACTATTTTTAAGCTTTGAGATATGTTTTAGGGTCTGTTAAGTCCAGGGTTTTGTAAGTCTGTGCTCCATATTCATATGTAAAAAGTTTTTTATTTTATTTTATTTTTTTTTGAGACAGAGTGTCACTCTGTCACCCCAGCTCGAGTGCAGTGGCATCATAATAGCTCACATGAACCTCAAACTCCTGGGCTCAAGTGATCCTCCTGCCTCAGCCTCCCGAGTAGCTGGGACTACAGGTGTGCACCACCACACTTGGCTAATTTTTCCTATTTTTAGTAGAGACAGGGTCTCACTCTTGCTCAAGCTGGTCTTGAACTCCTGACTTGCCTCGGCCCCCCAGAGTGCTAGGATTATAAGCGTGAGCCACTACGCCTGGCCCCCAGAATTAATTTTGAAAGTTACACTGCAGATCCCAAAGCCTTAATCATTTAGGCTCCTCCATCGCCTTGGTGACGTTGGTCCAGCCCTGCCCTACGACTCCAAGAGGCCCCGCTGTGAGCTCCTGTCTTTTCCACAGCCACGTGTTCATCTCTTGGTTTTCAGAGCCTGGCAGTGTATCCTGGAGGTGTCTAGGATGACAAAACTGGAAATGTGGAAGCCCGTGAGAGGTTCACAGCTTGAAATGTAGACCTGGCATTCAGCAAAAGCTGAGAGTGCCAACGAAATCAGAAGAGAGGTCACTGAGCACAAAACCTCGCAGGTCACCTAAACACAAGCGTCGCAGCCTGTGGGGAGAGAGGAGTGACAGGAAGGGGCAGGGGAGGCAGGTGGCCCCACTGGGGCCCATCAGGTCACTGCTCTCGGCCATGTCACGTGCTCGGTGGGAGAGTCAAGCCCGGTGAGAGGAGACCTGCAGTTTGGTGACTTCAGTTGGTGAAGATGTTGGCACAGGGCCTAAGGAAGGGCTTTTTATTTTTTAAAATTATACGGGCCAAAGAGCAGATACCATGATTAAGCATCACGTGAGTTCCAGTGAAAAAGATCCTGGGCTTTGCTTGTGTCAGCTCACACGATGGTTTCCAGGTCGTCACTCTGCACAGACCCGTCAGCAGAGCCCTGGGGACAGCACTGGCTACCAAAGAAGGACTAGCAACTGCTCCCTTCGAAGTGCGGCTGTAAAACCCCGTACGGGCTGGATGAAAACATGCGGCGTCTCCTGTGGATGAATCATTCGTTCTGAGCTAAATGTGGGCCGCGAGCCAGACTCGGGTCCAGAGGGTGGGGCGGGTGGCTAGGAAGGAGGGTGGTGACAGTGCCCGCCCCTGCCACACTGGGGGGCCAGTCTGCCACCCCATCCGAAGTGGGACTGGCTCGCTGTGGATCCGTGATTCTAGCTCCTTCCAGTCCCTTGGATCAAGTCCTTTCCAAGACAGCTAATAATCCAAGCGATGTAATCGTAAGGAAATGTACGTTGGAGTTGGACACAGTGGTGCTGATGAGCTAATGTAAACATTCGGACCACAACGCATCCTCACAAAGGCCAAATGCAAGGCGGGTGCCGCCCACAGCGCTCCCGGCCCCGCGGCCCTCTTGCATTCCGTGGAGGACTTTCTCTCCCGACTCATCGGTTCCCTCCCTGCATGGAGACGGCACCAGCACAGGAGGGCAGAGGCAGGAGTGACGTCTGGCATCTGACTAAGGACCCGCGTGCAGACTGGCTGTCGCTTCTGACGTCGTGGGGCACCAGGCACCGTCCTTGCAAACCGAGCAGTCAGGGCCTGCTGTCCCCGAGGGCCTTTGAGGATTTTTAACTTATCACTTTGACTTCTTAGTGCTAAAGAGAAATCAGGGACCAGGCCAGAAATGTAAATGAGTGCTTTATTCTTTAAATAAACATTTGCTGTGTCCGTTGTGTGCTAGATAGAAAAATGTGGAAAAACAAACCAGGCGTATGCCCCCAAGGAGCTTCAGTTCCAATTTGAGAGCGTCGTGGACACTTCGTGAAAGAGAAAGGACAGTGACTACTCACGGTGCTCCCAGATCAGCCCGCCGTGGGCAAGCTGCAGAGTAGAGCATGCGCTCGCTGTCGTCTTGGCACAAGTAAAGCCACCAGGGCGTGGCAGGCAGAGGGAGACGGGTGCTACCGGGGTTTTCATTTGCTCGGCATCTTGCCTGGTGGTCAGTGTTCAGTCGGTTGGGCTGAATCTCCGCGTCACTAGCCTTTTGCTCTAACGGTCAGCGTGTGGCAGAGGACCCCAGAATACATGATGATGAGTAAACATGATCAGCTTCCCAAACACTGAGAGCAAGAGCATGAGCGAGTTTCTGTCGCTCCTTACAGGTAACAAGAGCTAGACAGCTTTCCTCGTGGTACGTCCAGATACAGCTAAACTTTTTGTAAAAGGGAAGAACGGGAGTTGGGGAGTTGGGGTGGTGCGGGGAGGTGTTCTTCTTTAAGAACTCATGACATTTCCCTGGCCGTGGAGCAGGACCGCGGCATAGAAATTATAAGCACACGCAGTGACAGCCTCGCCGGATCAGAGAAGGAAGTGGCAAGAGATGGCGCAGTTGGATTTGGGAGCTCTTTGTTCCTTACATTTTGTTTTGGGAGGAACAGCCTGTCCTGTCTTCGGCTGCGAGCCAAGAATTGTCCTCGGGGGAGCCCCAGGTGCTGCTGTCCCTGGGGCGGTGTCCAGGGAGGGAGGGGCGCTGGGCCTCCTGCAGCCACCCTGCCCTCTCCCTAGAAGGGACCCACCTGTCATGTCGCAGTGACTCATTTGCCATTTCCCTTCTATTAATCAAGGTCCCCACACCACCCTGGGGTTATTAACACGCTAAAGATGCAGGGAACAGCCATGGGTGACAGAATAATAAACATAATCGGTCAGGTGATGCTAAGTGTTACGGGAACAAAGGTGAGAGGACAATTCTACGGGTGACAGGCACTTGTGTTTTACACGAGGTGCGGCGTAGTCGGGTCAGCCTGGAAGGGTCACACCTGAGCGGGGACCTGAAGCTTTGCCAGATTCCTGTGAGGTTTCTGTTCCAGAACAGACCCCGCTTCAGCGAAGTTCAGAAAATAGCTGAATCTCTCTGATCCTCCTCTTGCCTCTCCCTTTGCTAAATCCAAGGCAGTGGCCTTGCAGGGCAGCAGGCTTGGCTCGGGCGAGGTTTTAAGGAATCCCGGGAAGAGGCGGCCTGGGCGGCGGTGCAGCGGAGCCCGGGCGCGCGGTCGCCCTTCTCCGAGAGGTTCCTGCATTTCCCCAGTGAGCAGAGCGAATCCTCCAAGCCCCGGCGTCTGCCACGGTTCCCATGTGTTACGCTGGGCCTGAAGTCCCTTCGCACCTGCCAGGCGCTGCGGTGGGCGTTTCTTCCAGCTGTTGGCTGTGTCTTCCGGCATCTGCTGACACCACACACGGCACTTACTGAGCTCCCTCCAAGCCAAGACCGTTGTGACAATGAAATGCAGCAAAACCTGCCATTCCTCCCCTCCCGCTTTTGCCCGTGATCTGTTGCCCGTGCATCTGGCCGGAGTTCCTCAGCACCCCCGAGCATCTGCACCTGACTGTTCCCTGGAAGAAGTTCAAAGAGGGCGGCCACGTGCTACGACCAGGACATCGAGTCAAGATGCTCCACAGCTCCTGAGAGCAGTTCTAGGTCGGGGCCGCCTCCAGGAGCCTCTGCCCCAACCCTCCAGTCTAGCCTCTCTCCTGCTTGGCGGAACGTGGAAAGTCAGAAGCATAAGGTTTGGAATTTGGTGTTCTTTGGGGACTCATGTCACGGGGTCTCTAGAATAGCGTCTGGTTCGTGCGTTCTCACTGCCCACCAGGCGAGCCGCGCTGCGCAGGCGACTGTTGCTGATGCAGTAGTTGATCAACTAGAACAGTTGTTGATGTGCAAAGAGCAGCTTGGGATAAAACCCTCTGCTCCTGGAGACATGGGGCGACGGTGCAGGTCCTGGTACTCTTAATCAGCGTGAGTCACACCGGTTAGCTTAAGCCCAGAGACCAAGAGGAACCAGTGTGACTTCTTAAATGACAGGCATCCTAAAAGTGCACCTCCCCGAAAGTGCAGCCTGGCGCTGCGGCCCCAGAGGCACCCTGGGGCCCCTGCTGCAGGCGCTCCCGCCGTCCTGTGCTATTGGCGAGTGCAGCGAGGGCCGGGAGAAGTTATGTGAGCTGACAGGTTTCCTTTGCAAAGATGAATGTTTGTTTTCTTGTCCTCCAGTAACTTTTACTAGGAAACTAGAATCATATCTACTCATCTTTAACGTGTTTATAGTGAAATTCTGGGGAAAACATGTTCTCCCTGAATTCCAAGAAGAGAGATAGCCTAGGAAGGTGGTCTTTGCTTCAGGCTCCACCGTGGTCCCGGAGGCGGTTTCAGCACCGGGCATTGGCGCTCCTTGCTGAATCGGGTCGGGCCAGCCTGGAGGGGCCATGGGACCTCCCTCGGAAGGGGCAGCCTCCTGTGCCCGCTGAACTAGTGACTCGTTTCTGGGGAACCCGACGGTTTGCAGCAGCACATTACGTACTCCTGTTCACGAAGCCCTGCGTGCTAGAGACAGCCTGTCTGCAAGAAGGAAAATTCTAGAAATGTTAGGGACTAGGGCCGTTGGCATCCACATGCAGAGATGGGCTCCCTTCCTTGGTACCAGGAATTCTGGTGAACACTGGCTGGCTCAGAAGCAGCCATGTCCCCAGGACAGATATTATAAATGGATTATTAGCTGGGTCTTTGTACCCTCGTATTTCAGAATTCTCAGACCCCAGGGAGTAGCAGGATATGTTCACAAATGTGTTGTTTCCTTTCAGTTTTTTGTTTTCCAGGAGGTGCTGGGAGCAGAGTTTAGTCATTGGCGCAATGTGATAGCACAGGGCTCCCGTGGCTTGGGGCAGACCACAGTTCTTAGTTTCTGGATCTTTCTCTGGGGGCCTCAGGTCCCATGCCCTACTTCGGCAGGGCTTTTGGACGGTCGTCAGAGTGTAGGCCACAGTTCTGGGGATGTAACCATGGGAACGTGTTTGCTGAGTGCCTGCTCGCTGGGCCTGGCAGCCTCCTCGCGTCTGCCACGGGCGTGACTCACACCCTTGGTGAAAATGTCCCGCAGCGTGCTTTTCTCAGAATGTCCTTCCTCCCTGGCTGAGAGCTTTCTATGCCATTGATGTAAGATGGTTCCGAAGTGGCGGCTTGTCCTCAGCTTGGCAGCAGGAGGCCGTTAACGGGCGATGTCTTTCTCCATCCCAGGTCCCAGGTGTGTGATGGCGGCTGCAATCTGTCTTGTGGGTATTAATGCAATCTTCAATGGTGGCTCCTGTTCTCCAGCTGTTCTGCAAAACTGGAGCGTGCCGGTGAGTTCCAAAGTCAGTACTGAACAAGCCATCCAGAGGGGCAGCTTGTCCGGGGTGGGGCATGACAGCGTGGTCAGGGGTGTCACGCCTGCATCCGCGCACTGCAGGCCTCTGGGCCGAGCCCGGCAACCTGGGTGCTGGCACCTCGCGGGGTGGTTCCGAAGGGTGGTCTTTGTTATCCATGGTCTCCATAGCGCAGGGCATCCCAGGATAGCAACTGGTAAGTTTTTTTTGTTTGTTTTTCCCTTTTTAAAACATTTTAATAGATGTGGAGGGTACAAGTTAAATTATGTTCCATGTACATATTGTCCAGTGGTGATAACCGCTGAGTTTCAAAGCACGTCACCCCCAGTATTTGGTCCTCACCACGACCATCTTGGGTAGGGCTGGCGCCATTTACGGCTGCTTATCCGCTTATCTAGTAGGGTCATGATGTGAGTCCACCTAAGGGAATTTCACTGAAATGAAACTTTTCCCATTGAGCCCCTCAGCCTTTTTTGGGAATTATCCATTTCGCTGGAAATCTATTTCAGATGTAGCATGTATATCCTCCTATTTTATTAATCCAATTATATGCCCTTTCTTGATGGCTTATGGACATTTTTATGAGCTGCTTCAGAAATAAGGTAATTACCGTGGGCATGACGGAGTCATATAGGAGTCTCAGTGAATTCCTCTACTGCGGGGCTGTCCTCGTAGGCTGGGATGTTGGTGATATGTCTGTCTGTTCAGTTGGTATCAGCTGTCATTGCTCACTGAGCTTCTGGCAGTGAGTATAGTCTTTAAAAAAAAAAAAATCATAGGGTTTGCAGAGGTGACTTGCGTGCCAGACACCACATGTAGGGGTTTCCGGGTCTCCCTGGAAAGTGTGGCTGAGAACGGCAGGGACGCCAGGGGCAGGCGGTGGTAGCCTCATGCGGGGCCTGGGGAAAAGGTGAGTCAGAGCGGAAGGCAAGACTCCTGTTATGGACAGAGAACTGGGTGGTTCTGGCCAAGGAGGTCATCGCCACATTTTGGGGGCTTCGGTCATTTCATGCCCACGACAGTACCTTTCCGTGCTCGCCAGGAAGCACACGCCGGGCAGGTGCCACGCCCTGCAGCCCACCTGCCACAGCTTTCCACACTGTGGCTTTTCCGGTGACGTCGTTTCTCGCAAACTTACCAACAGGTAACATTTTTCCACATCACCAATGACAGCTGGTAATTATCCCGCTAGTTCTATAGCCTTGCAATGTTTTATATTTTCCTTTTGTCGTTCTTAATGCCCACGGTGTTCTCACTGATACTATCACTCAGGAAAACTTTTACTCTAAAAAACACAGTTTTGTCTTTTTCCCTCTAGAGAAATTTTAAAGATCAATTAACAGCCACCCATGTAATTTTTTGGAAGCAAGTTACACGTAATGTTTAAATGCAGTAAATCAACCAAAATATCAGTAATTCAAGGCACGTGGGCAGTCAGAGCAGCAGCAGCAGGGGCAGCTGGTGACTTGACAGACAGCAGAAGGGCCTAGTGAGAGGGGCAGGAAAGAGGTTGGCGGGGAACTGGGACAGGGGCCGGGGCAGCGAGGGGTCAGGATGCAGATGGGCCCAGGAGAGGGCGCAGCCGGTAGGGGAAGGGCAGCTGTTTTCAGCACTAACCGTGTTAACTGTTTCTCGGGGCCATCCATGGGTTACAGGAGTGAGTTTGACGGAGGTCGCATGACACGGCTCATACGACCTACCCTTGGAGGGCAGAGCCGGGCCTGGCTGCGAGGAGGGGCTTCTCCGTGCGCCCCAGGGCTGGTGGCCGGGGAGGGCAGCCTGGGGTCCGTGTCCAGAGCGGGGTAGAGTTACTAACTGCAGAAAACTGTTCCCCTTGGGGCTCCAGAGACTGTGAACTTTCCAAATGACATGTTTTTTAAATGTCTTTTTATTACAAATGAGTATCAGTAACTTATTTTTTAAATGAAGCCGATAGGTATAAAATGAAAACTGAGCCTCTCTTAGGTCATACGATGTCCCGTGTTTATCTGCAGTTGGATGCAGGAGAATATTCTCTATGTGACGTTTGGTCAGAGTGAGTAAGTGCTCGAGAGACTGTTGGGAAGAATCATCAGAAACTAAGTCGAGCGCACGTGGGGGGTCTGGGGGTCCTCCTCAGCGCTGGGAGCCGCCGCTCACACGGCACCCGGACAGGGACTCTGACCTGGCACGGCGGGAACGTCGGGTCAGGGGACAGCAGCCACCCTCAGGCATGGTCACCCCACACAGCCCTCGGTAGCTGTTCCCACGTGCTCATCTTCTCCATCAAAGAGAAGCGAAATGAGATGTTTCAGAATTCTGTAGGATTCCTGAGGCGCTCAGGTGTTCTCCAGAGTCTTCATACTGGACGGTTCCAGCTTACCTGGGACAAGGAGCCTTTATACTCGTCACTGGCGTGGTGCAGGCGACCCCCTTCCAGGGAAGGCTCTGGGAGGGGGATCGATCTCCCGCCACCCCCACCCCGTGGTCCCTCGTGCTGGTTTGCGTTCCCGGATGTCTTTGGGCTCTGTTTAAAATGTCCTTGTGAATACATTCCAAGGTTTGAACTCCGTTCCTAGCTAAACCTCTTCCTTGTTTACAGGGACCGAAATAGCCCCATTTTGACCTTCTGTTCCGTCTGGGAACATCTATGGCCATGTGGATACATTCTTTTCCCATGTGAGGGTTACACTTCCGTGGCACAGTTACGGAGGCTCGGGAAGCTGCAGCCCCGTCCCTCCTCCTCCCGCCCGTGTTTTCCACTTGAGAAGATGAGCCTTTCTCATCAGCCGGAGCCACCAGCCCCGTACACCCTTCTTCCTGCTCAGGGGTCGAGGGAGGAAGGGACAGGCTACTAGGCAGTCAGGACAGGCTGCTCGCTGCCCAGTGGGGGTCTCAGGTGCCACGGGCCTCCGGCCAGGCATCGTCAACCCTGGGAGCTGAGGCTCGGGGCCCTGTGCCCGGTGGCGGGACTGCGCTTGTGGCGTGTGCAGGAGACTGTGTGTGGGGCTGAGGAAGGAGACAGGGACTAACAATCCACGGAAGCGGCCTGACAGGGAGAAGTGCGGGTGGTTCGGAGGAGGCCCGCGGGCTGGCGGGAGGTGAGTTTTGAAAGACAGCGGGGTCTGTGCGCGCCCCGGGGGACCCGAACAGGGAGGAGAGGCAGTGAGAACTCGCGCGGCCTGCTTGTGCCGAAACAGACTGTGGCCAGGTTTATGGGGCCCTTGCAGGATGTGTTGGGGACGTGGGGGCCATCAGAGAGACTTGCGGTGGGGGGCGTTTTAGGAATCCTTGTTCTCTTGCGGCCCGGAAGCAGAGTGGATGCAGATTCAAGGTGGAAGCACATAGGCGGAGGTGACCCGAGAGCAGGGCTGTGTGGAGTTCGCAGTAAGGGGCCCGTGCAGGGACAGAGACTGACAGGGCCAGGAGGTGGCTAGGATTTAGCTGTTGCCTTTGAGGTCTCATCGGAGTGTGGAAAGCCGAAGGGGAGGAGGAAGGAGTGTCCAGGAATTGGCTATGGAGCCTGCAGAGGGCAAGGCTGCCCGTGCGCGTTTGCTCACACATGGTCGAGGACGGTGCACGTCCAGTCCCCAGGTCCCTGCCAGACAGTGCTGTGGGCTGGAGATGGCAGGCCCGGCATGAACAGAGCCTCGGGGAGGGAGAGCTCCCACGTGGCCAGCCTCTGCCTGCGCTTTTTTTTGGGGGCTGGATCCCCACATCTGGCCCCAGCTGCTCTCCCAAGATGGCCCCCCGCAGCCTGTGCCTGGTGAGAGACCCAGGGCTGCTGGGTGCTGTCCCTGTGAATTGTTCCCAAGTAGGAACAGCCGTAGAGTGACTTGTTCCTCATAAAGCGTTTCCTGGAATCGGCACACAGCCTGGGCTGCTGGCATGTGGTCAAGTTTAGAAAGATGTGGGACTTGCAGAGGAAGGAAACAGTCTCTGAGCTGGTTTTCCCCACCGTTGACAGTGATGGGCGTGGGGATGCAGGTCCCTGCCTCTTCACACTACAGCGATTCTCTTTGAGAACCAGTGTCCCTGAGGTGGCTCCTTGGGCAGCAGATCAGGCACCAGTGAGGCTGAGCTCGTCGGGGAACTTCAGCGGCTCCAGTCCCCAGGATAAGGCCTGGCCCTGTGAGCTGCCTGCAGGGCAACCCCATGCTCGCTCCTGCCACACCCTGATTTCCACCCAGAAGTGGGGAGAGAGATGGGGTGCGAATGGACCCTGCCCTCTTCATACAGGGGGCAGCCTCACCAGCAGAGGAGTCAGGAAAGGAGATTCTCCTGCAGGAGCTTCACCCTGTTCACCTCTGGGAGAGTGAGGAGGAGGAGTGGTCCCTGCAATGTGTCGGGCCCGCACACAGCTAGCATGGTGGGAGCATTTCCCAAGCAAAGCGCTCTCCTTTGACCTCCCTCTACAGTAAGCGTAATTAATTGGGCTGGTGCTGAGATTTGCAACAACCCGAGAGAGAAAGCACGACGTCACAGCTAAGGTTCCGGGTGTCCGGATCCCTGCCAGGGGACTTCATGAGCCATAGGCATGTGGTAACCATACTGGGTCTCAGGGTGCACGCCATCGTCATCTCTACCCATTTGTACTGTCATCCAGACACTAGCAGTGAAAAGATACCTTGGATCATAGTTCAGATGCAGCCAGCACTGCGGGGTGGGTTTGTATAGGAAACCCTGTAGGTGGTCTAGTACGCTCTGAGTGTTCAACTACACCGGGACTTAACACATTTTCCCACATAAGTCTAACTTGAAACGGTTAGCTAGGTTGATATCACTGGTGTTTTCTGTATAGCTTCTTCCCACACACAAACATTTTCCTGTACAAAATTCTATATGCTGATCTTCTACGTACAGCTTTTGCACAACCTCAATTATGTGAGTCTGTTAGTGACATAATTTATGTAAAGGATGCACCGTAAAACCTTTACTAAGTAAATCTGAGCACAATAGAGCTATGTTCAGGAAAATCCCTGGGACCAGGGTGGAACTGTCAGTAGGAGTCGAGGACTTCAGTAGTCTTTCCTGCCACAAAGCAAAACCTGAGCATTTCCTGCAACTGCAGGGGAAGAGCTTGAAAAATTTCTATTAAGGTGAGACCGCTGATGTTCTGGGTGTGGTCTTATTTGCATGGTCAATGTTTGTGTGTCACATACCCACTGTCATCTGAGCCCCTAATTCTCCTTTCTAGAGGTGTCTGCAAAAGGCAGCCAGGAGGAAGTACTTACTGCACGTGGCTTTGAGATCTGCTCTCCTAACGTGTTTTCTTTCTGTTTCAGGCTTGAAAAAACCCTGCCCAGTTTTGAGCCCTTCAAGACTTTGCCACAGCCTCTATCACACATCTGTTTTTCTCGAACAAAAAAAATATATAATAAAAATGTTTTACTCTTTTACACTGTATAATTGTAAGAAATAGTGTGTTATTTGTGAATGCATGGTCTGATAAACATTTCTGTACAGTTTGGAGGTATTTTCAAACGAAACATAAAAGCAGTCAATAAAACCAAGAGTGAGTATTTTTATATCAAACATTTAAAGTATATCGCGATGGATGACCTTACACTGGGTTGGATCACAGTTTCTGTGCTTGACTTTTGAATGCCTGTAATTAAAAATATCTATTTTTTTTTTTGTCTAAAATAAGCTGCATGTTTGAGGCATGTTTCTAAATATTATCAGAAGTTCCAGAATTGTATTGTGAATGTATAGAAACCGGTTTCCCTGGCTGGAGTCAATTAGCAACGTGGTGTTAGACGCTAGAAACAATAGTTACTAGGTCTGTAAGTCCCAGTTCTAGTAGGATAGCCCTGCAAGACAATCAAAGTCCTCCAGGAGCTTCTACCTTAATGGCTTGTTCATAACTGGGCAAAGAAAACTTGGGTTGGTAAACAGAAAGCCCCGGCAGTTCCTGAGGTGGCTGTACAAACTGTGTACCAAGTGTTAGTTTTTGCAGTTTCGTGTTTAACCACTTGATGCATAACTCACTTTCTGTAAGCCGTCCCCACGGGAAGGCAGGCAGCCTCTCTGGTACGGGAAGACCTGGACTTGGGGCGCCAGCCTACTTGGCTGTGGTGGGCAGCTTATCTCTCACGTGATTTTTGCAAAAACATCAGCTGAGCTGCTGTTCCCAAGCCTTAGCAGCACCGCGCCAAACGGACCACTTAACACGCCCGAACAGTGTGTGCCC
Source organism: Indri indri (assembly GCA_004363605.1). Taxonomy (NCBI): domain Eukaryota; kingdom Metazoa; phylum Chordata; class Mammalia; order Primates; family Indriidae; genus Indri; species Indri indri. The sequence continues at coordinate 279,479 of RJWJ010000139.1, forward strand.
GCTGTGAGTTACCTACTACACAGCACCGGAAGAGATGCTGGGACCCAGTGGGCATTTGCAATGAATACCGGGCAGCTGTCCTCAAGACTTCTTCAAAGCCAAAGGCAGTGTTGTAAGGTGACCCACAGCTCCAGAGTCTGACAGTGCAACCTCTCCCCCTTGTACAACAGCCATGTAATTATCCTGACCTGAGAATTTCAAACGCTGATATAGCTAAACATGAGCACAATCTTTCCTATTGATCTCACCTTGTGTTGAAAACTTCAGTGTTTTAACGATTATATGGTTGGTTTGGGTTTTTATTTAATTATTTTCCGTTAGAAATAAAGATGTCAAGAAGCTTTTAAAGGTCATCACAAAAACCAACAAGGCCAGGAATGCGGAGCTCTTTGGTACCATAAATCGGAGGGCAGTTAGCAGCTCAGGCCCTCACGATCCATCCACCGCGGTGGTCAAGGACGTACTTGTGCCCTCTGTGCCACCTGGCTCTTGGTGAGGCTCCTGTACTCATTTTTAAGAAAACAGGCACTTCCATATGGTCTATTATGCTTTTATAAACTGTCTAAAGGTACTTTTCTATTGTTATTTTTTAAAAATAAAGTGCTTATTCCAGCTGTCACACCATTGCTTGGCAAATTCTTTTTTGCAAGATCGACCAAACAAATCCCACTCTGTGGACAGGGGCCCACAGGTCTCTTTCAGGCTCGGCTGAGCTAAGGCCTGAAGAGGAGGAGGAACAGACGTAAGGATGGGAGAGCCAGGAACCACCTCTACAAAGGCGCCGCTGCAGCCACTTGTGACCAACGCTGACGCCAGGGGCAGGAGAGTCTCACACACCATTTTATTTACTGGCAACATAAATGAACCTCGATCACACTCTGTTACGAAATGCCTTTTACTACACTCAGCTGACTACCGTATCCACCTCAGCCCAGAGCTTGAGCTCAAGATTACCTGAATTCTATTAAGGTGTCACTTACGGTTTTCTGCTGACCTAAATGTATTTGTATTTTAGTGAGGTCGAGCAGGCATCAGCAGTGTTTCATATGCACTCACCCACTCTTCTTCCCCCAGAAGGGGAAGGGGGAGAACAGTGCTCCGGTCCAAGTAATGACAACACCACTGGTGACTGAGTTTCGCTGGGCACCAAGGTCACAGTTCTGTGGTCAGACTCTCACATCCCTCTTGCAGGGGAGACCGTCCAGCAAACACAGTCATGGTCACTGCCCTGCAATCCCCTGGAACTCACATAACTGCAGGAAGCCAACATGCAGCTCCCCACAGCCACTCCCGGGCCTGAGGTCCACGCCCAGCGCGGCTTTCTGGAGCAGGCCCGACCGTGGGCTCTGCCTTCGCTCCATCCGTGAGCTGCCAACTCGGGGACCACAGAGGCTGCCCAGGAATGAACGCCGCTTGCCCTTAAGGCACTTGGCCACCACCATCCCGACCAGCCACTGGCTGAACGCAGTCACTTCCACGTGATTCTTCACACAGGGCCTTGGGGTGGACAAGTGCCCCAGTCATCAGCATGCTGACATGCAAGTGACAAGACTGGATGGCATTTCCCAATCTAGTGTGAACTCCAGATACCGACCCGCTAGTTGAACACCAACTTCATCACAGTGTGTGAGAAATTGCCCTTTTTGTCACTGTATTGAGAGGAATGAACATAGTGTCTCCTTTGGAATCAGGAACTTGGGATAAGAAAAAGGCAGTTTGGCCGGGCGCGGTGGCTCACGCCTGTAATCCTAGCACTCTGGGAGGCCGAGGCGGGTGGATCCTTCTGAGCTCAGGAGTTCGAGACCAGCCTGAGCAAGAGCAAGACCCCGTCTCTACCAAAACACAGAAAGAAATTAATTGGACAGCTAAAAATATATAGAAAAAATTAGCCGGGCATGGCGGCGCATGCCTGTAGTCCCAGCTACTCGGGAGGCTGAGACAAGGGATTGCTTGAGCCCAGGAGTTTGAGGTTGCTGTGAGCTAGGCTGACGCCATGGCACTCGCCCCAGGCAAGAGAGTGAGACTCTGTCTCAAAAAAAAAAAAAAAGAAAAGAAAAAGGCAGTTTGCTTGTTCCCTCTTGCTCCCATGCAAAACGTCCCAATGTGTAGGGTCCAGAAAGATGGTAACTAAGCCATCTCTTGCGTTCATTACTGAATGGACCCTCCCTTGCGAACACTGATGGAACTATAAAACCACCATCCGGCCTTTAATCCGAGCACTCGGGGAGGCAGGGGGAGCACTTTGAGGCCAGGAGTTTGAGACCAACCTGAGCAAGCGGGGAGACCCCGTCTCTACAAAAAAAAAATAGAAAAATCAGCAGGGCACGGTGGCACACACCTGTAGTCCCAGCTACTCGGGAGACTGAGGCAGGAGGATCACTTGAGCCCAGGAGTTTGAGGTTGTGGTGAGCTATGATAATGCTACTGCGCTCTAGCTCAGGCGACACGGCGAGACCCTCTCTCAAAAAAAAAAAAAAAAAAGACTGGCATCTAAAAGACCGTCTTCTACTTCGATAACAGACTACAAATTAAAAGAATGTGGAAAGAACCTTACAGTTTACAAAATATAAGTTGTACCTCCAATTAATCACATCTAGGCTTCAGATTCACTGGACCCAGGCGTGCATGTGTGTCTGCCCTACTTTCATGGACTAACTTGCAATTATTTCTACCCCATCCCTGAGGCTCCTGCAAACTCTGGCATCCCCGGGGCCTAAGCTGTGTGACATAAGGACAGTGACATTCTTAAGGATGAAGGAGGCAGAGCCGACGTCCCCGTATTCCATACCTCGTTTTACACAAGAAGTCCTGGCGTCTGTATCAAGGTGACACATGGGAATGTTTCTCTTTTTTTCAAGAGATGGTTCTGTTTGCCCAGGCTACAGTGTGTTGGCTCTGCACAGGTGTGATCACAGCTCACGGCAACCTCAAACTCCTGGGCTCAAGCGATCCTCCTGCCTCAGTCTCCCGAGTAGCTGGGACTACAAGCACAAGCCAACGCCCCCAGCTCTAACTCCTTATTTGAGTGCTTTGGGCAAGACATGCCCTGTTCTAAGAATGCGAACAGATTTCCGGGACGCTCCCAAAGTGCGGGGATTACAGGCGTGAGCCAGCACACCTGGCTCTCCGGCGACACCCACGAATTCTCCTTTACCGTGGCCTCGCGAGTTCAAACCTCACTGATGCCTGCTTTGGGGGTTTTTTAGGGGGGGCTCTTCCTACAAACCACAACATAATCTGCCTGGAAACAAAGCAGTGAGGCTTCCATCCTCTGTCGCTTACATCTCTCACTATGGACGTGGAGCGAAGAGAAAAATCGCGTCCTTTTGTTCCACTATCCATTTCACAAATTTCAGTGGGGCTCTGACCAGGCTCATTAAAGCCAAATTAAATCATACAGAAGCTGGTGTGAGGAGGGGAAAAAAACAAAAGCCGAATCAGAAACTTGCTTAGGCCAGATGCTTACATTCAAAAGAGAAGGCCCGAATGCAAGGAGAAATGCAGCTCGAGTTAAAATATTTACCTGGACAAAGGAGCACTTTTTCCCCAAAATCAGAACACAGGCCTGGGGTGTGCAGGGCTTGGCAGGCACGTTCGGAAGCTTCCGATAATCACGTGTGAGATAAACTTGCCCTGAGCACTGCCGGAGCTGGTCCTGCCAAAGTCAGGATACGGTTTACTCGGTTGCCTGGTCAGTGCCCTTCTGAGTCTTCTTATTTTAAAGAAATTCTAAAGGTAAGTCTTTGCCTTTTGTCATTAGAAGTATGAGCCCTGCAAAGTTTTGGTCAGATCAAAAGTCACTGGCCACTGGGTTTTCACCAGGGTCTTGGAACCACGTGCTTTGGATCACAAGAAGGTGCTGCCAGCTCCAAAGCAGTGGAGCTGGGCCAGGCCTACAGCTCTGAACTGTCCACAGGGCCTGCGACAAAGCAGCCTGTCCATTTGCAGAACAGCAACCATCCACCTTTATTTCTAACGGAAATCCTTTTATGAAGGAAAATGCACTTTTGTTCTTTAAACCACAGCCTGAGAAAGGCCAACAGCACAGCGCCAGGGCCTACTCCAGCTCTGTTTCTAAGTGTGCTTCCCCCAACACTCAAGACAGAATGGGGACAGTGTTCCAAGGGCCAGTTTGTCTGAGAAACAGTTTCCAAGAGATCCTTGGACTTCCCCCACCCCCGACTCCCACAGAACACGCACTCATCCCTCAGGATGTCCCGCAAAACCCACACTGGGAACCGATGAGCTACCCTACGTGAAGCTCTGAGGACAACAACCCAAGTAACAGCACATCTTGCTGCTCTTCCAGGCACCACGCTCCAGCCCTGCTGAAAGCACAACGCTAGGCTCAGCTTGTTAACAGTCAACGAAAACCCGAAGTCTTCCCCACAAATGAATCGTTTGAAAGTAACAATCAAGGCTAGAGAGAAGAGAGGACACTGAGTCTCACCTTCTATGCCTCAGAAAATTGCCACTAGCTGGTAAGAACTGGGGAACTGAGAAATCCAAATGCCCTAATCCCACACAACTACCAACATTCAGAACGTGTCTTTGCTGCTAGTGACCTTATACAAGCAGCTCACAAAAGACATCCAGGGCTAGACATCCACAGTGCCTGTGAACACCGGGATGGAAGTAATGGGGTGTTCAGAGTGGCCTCTCCACTAAACACGGCTCAACAGGTCCCAAGTGCTCCTGTCCCCTGGGTCCCGCCATCACCGGGCCACACTTACAGGCTATGACAGCAGCAGCCAAATGTTCATTTTTTACACTCGGTCGAGCCTCAGCTACATTTCTCTCGGCTATCCCTAAAAGCCTCACACGAGTGTGATGAATTATTGATCACGTGAGCAGCAGACTGTCCAAACTTCTCAACTCACCCAAGCATGCCAGCTCCCTCCTGCCTCTAAGTGGCCAGCAGACCCAGCAGAAACAGGCAGAGGCAAGAATACAACTTCGGCTCGGAGTTTCTGGTGGGTATGTTTTTAGACATCCAGAAGAACTGCTAGGAGGCTCTTCTTTCTTTTCACAGGCACACCTCAGAGATGCTACAGACATCTGCTCCAGGCTACAGCAATAAAGTGATTATCGCAGTAAAGCAAGACACATTCTTTTTGGTTTCTCAGTGCATATAAAAGTTATGTTTATGCTGTACCGCAGCCTATCACATGACCCTCGAACACAACTAGGCGTCCCTCACGATTTTCCACCAGGACTGTGTCCTCCCCACACGCCACCAGATGGCGCAATCCCGGCACCTCGATGTGCAGCTCTTACAGGAGAAGAGAGGATTAAGGCTTAACAAAAAACGCAAGCGACATAAAAGTACAGAATTTGCAAGTGTGGCAATGTAGCGAGCATTTCACTAGATCTCAATTCCCTCATTTCTGAAATGAGTTTTAGGCAAGATACCTGGAATCAATTATCAGGCCAGTCCACGAAGCACTGATGAGCAAAGGCCTAGCTAGACGTCCCTAGTGACACACGGCGGCAGTGCAGCAGCTCATCTCAGAACCTGTGACGGGGCCTTGACGTCTGTCTCCCTGCAAAACGGGAAGAGGTTTTTGAGATGTCCAGACTGTCTTTCCAGACCTAGCCCATAAAATAGATGCGGTGTACAGACCACAAAAGTAGGCATCTGCTTAGAGAGAAGCTACCTCTGGATTTCTTACAGGAATCTAGTTTTATGCTGTCAGACATTAAACTCCTCACTGGCAAAACACTTCTAATGCGCAGCGGGACAGGCTGAATTTCCTGTGTCCTAATTTCTCATGGGGAACCTTGGTTTTACATCCTCTCATGGCACATTTTAGGGCTTAGAGTTTAAAAACAAAAAACAAGGCGGTGGGGGGGGAGGAAACAGATGACGCTGTAAATGGATGAAAAGTAAGTAGAAATGGTAAAAAGAACTAAAAATGCAAAAAGGCTCCCTGTCATCTGCACAAAGTACTTACTGCTTTGGGTCACCATCGTGCCTTTTCTGAGAACACCAAATCTTGTGTTTATAACCGACTACAATTTCAATCTGTGACATGAAGACTGTAACAGTCACCCCAGACCACAGCAGACCACATGGAAAACACAGGGAAGGAAAAGGCATGGACCTTGCCACGGAAGGCAGGAATGACCACGCTGATTTCCCGTAGGTCACCATGACCCTAGAGACACTCACATATTCAATAATGGCTCTCACAAGCTAGACCAGTGATGGGTTGACAGAGGGCGTCTCCACCAGAACAACTGCAGGGTCAAGCCACATGAGGGCTGGGAGGTGGAAAAGCTGACCTTCACGTTGGCAAGAAGATGAAGGAGGGACGAAGATGCCCATCCTCGCTCAACACACTGCCAGGCCGCCTTGGAACGCATAAATCCAAGAGGCTAAACACTGATTTGTCCTTTTAAAAATAAAACAATTACATTTTGTGCATCTTTATTGCTTAACCTGCTAACGAGAGACACACCTTGTGTTCCAACCGTGAGGTCCACGAGCTCACCGGCACGGTGCGGATCCTGTCTTCACGGCATCCCGGACGTGTGCGCCGTGGAAGTCAGAGGCTGGAGCTGCTTCCAGCCATTTCCGAGGATGAAAAGAAACAAACGGGATTCACTAACATCTTAGAAATCCTTCTACGATGATTTTATTATAAATACATTCCTTTGGAATAAACAAATATTGCATTCAAGACTATCTGCAAACTTGCTCTAAAGTAATAAAAGAGGAAAAATGGAACCAGGTACCCTTTAGAAATAGAAATAAATAGCAAAGACACCTGCATGCCATGCGAAGCGCCTTTCTCCCAAGAAGTAACAGAAGGTTAACAGAGAACGTCATATTTCTCATTAGCCCATTCAATCAAAATAAGCTTTGAGTTTGGTAATTTGCACTTGTTCTGTAAACTGAGCCGCTCCGTTCCTCAGTCCTCGGAAGCAGAATGGGAAGACAGTCAGTGCTCAGAGCCCGGGCATCGCCAAGAAGGATCTTGATTGTGTATTCGTAACGCTTCGTTCGGGGGCAAGCTGCTCCCTATTTGCCGGGAGTAACGTCGGAGTAATCCTTCAGCACTCCGGCCAAGTGCTCGTTATGAGTCTTAAACCGTCGCTTTTTCTGCGAGGCAGGCTTTTTCCTTCTCTGAATAGGGGCCTGGAGGAGAAGGTAAGAACGGTTAGAAGCACGACAGCTGCTCTGAGGGTCACACGGTCTGGACTTACTGAGCACGCCCAGAAGCCAGCGGCAAAGGACGCAGGGTCTGGGCCTGTTCCCCGCTCCGCGGCCCAGCGTCACACACCCGCCCACGGCACACGCCCCAGCTGGCCCCGGGCTTTCTGTCACTGGGCGAGGAACCTCCATCAGGAAGAAACGGCCTGGCATGAAAACTTACCAGAACCATTCCAGGCACGAAGTGGATAAAACAAAAGAGAGCCAGTGAAGCTTTGTTTTCTGCCTCTGTTACCAGGTTTAAAAACATACCCACCGTTACCAGTAAAAAAAGATCCTAATATGGCAAAATACTGAGAAATGGATGGGCTCGCAAGGTTTGTCATATTCTCTATTCTTCTCTGTATACTCGATATGCGAGTATCACAGGATAAAAAAATCAATAAGCTAAATAACAGGAAATCAGGAAGGGCTGCAATTGCACTCATTTTTGGACAGATTGTTGGCAATAAACCTTCCCTTTTTGAGTCCTAAAAATTCACTGAACACACACAGAGACACACACATTGGAAAGCCACCAGGAAGACGAGTTGCGACGCTGGTGCTGGGGACAGAGGGAGAGTGGCACAGAGCTCGGCGCAGCTGCCGGGACCAGCCCCACCACCCGGCTTCGCCCTCAACTGCGATGGCTGGTTGGCCGGTGTTTCTAATGCCTCCTCCCAGCAGGATTAGGGGCCATGAAGACAAAACTATCTGGTTCCGGCACGGTGGCTCACGCCTGTAATCCCAGCACCCTGGGAGGCCAAGGCGGGCGGATTGTTTGAGCTCAGGAGTTTGAGACCAGCCTGAGCAAGAGCGAGACCCCGTCTCTACTAAAAAAATAGAAAGAAATTAATCGGACAACTAAAAATATATAGAAAAAATTAGCCGGGCATGGTGGCACATGCCTGTAGTCCCAGCTACTCGGGAGGCTGAGGCAGTAGGATTACTTGAGCCCAGGAGTTTGAGGTTGCTGTGAGCTAGGCCGACGCCACGGCACTCACTCTAGCCAGGGCAACAGAGTGAGACTCTGTCTCAAAAAAAAAAAAAAACACTATCTGGTTCCTAAGGGACCTAAAAATCAACAAGGACAGGTCACCATGCTCAGGGCTGTGTCAGAGCCAGGCCCACGGGGCAAGCGTGAAGTACAGTCGAGGTGTCACAGGCCAAGCAGCTGCAGACTTGGGCTCCTTTCAGGAACCAGAGCGTGTGCAGCGGATTCCCACTAGAAGACGGGCGACCCACGGGACCCCAGAAACAGCTTGGTGTGGCGTGGGCTTGGGAGCCAGCGCCGTGAGGAAGGGGCCAAGGTGACAGGAAAGGCTCTCTCCGGCCCGGTCTGCCCACGTCGCCAGGTTAGGACAGGCAGAGAACGGGGAAGCAGGCTAACCGTTCCAGGGACGGGGGTTAAATTGCTTTTCTGGAGATTACGCACCACTTTCTTTGGTCCAGATTCCTGCATGGAAGAAATACCCTGTCGCTTCAGATACTCTTCGATTTTCTCCTCGTCCATCGAATCCACAGTGACACTCCTCCACAGCTTCTGAAATTCTGCACCGACAGACAGCAGTTACTTTACAAGAGATTGTTAACACAGTACGGCCTGTCAGTGATCAAAATCCAGGCTTCAGTATTGTCTCCTCTGGATCGAAATGAGCACATCTGAGATTTCGTTATAAAAACAAAGTGAGGCCAGAATGTTGGAGTGCTGGACACTGCGCCGAAGGCCTGGGAACAGGACTGCACCCGCCCGGCTGCTTCCCGGGGCTCGGTTTTTAGAGGCCAGCAAACGCAGAGTGGTAAGATGAAGGCCTCCCTGCTTTCCCGGGAAGAAGGGCAGTCGACGCTCTCCTTTTATCCCTCCATCTTGGGCAAATAATTCAACTCCCTGCTGGGCTCCCCAGCTCAGCACACTCCGCTTCCTCTCCCCAGTGGTCATAAGAAACACGCAGGGCGACGGGCCAAAGCTCCACTTGGAGGTGAGGTGCTGTAGCAATTGATTTGCAAAAAATATTTTTGAAATCAAATAACCTGGGCATTGGTGACTAAGAGGACATCAAAGAGAACAGGGGCAGCTGAAATAGAAAAGGTCTCACAGCCCCCCGCCCCCAGGAGGTAAGGCGACCATCCCGCCCACACCGTCCTCCGCCAGCAGGGCCCTCTGCCGCATCCCCGCTTTTACAACCAAGAGAGATCACAGCTGCGACGGGGCTCAAATGAAAGTCGCTGGCATCTTACACTCTGAAACTAAAGACAGGCACTTAGCATCTACTTTCAAACGCAAAAAACTTCTTGTGGTGGCAAAATCCTAAGACTCACACCCTCTGGACAGAGAAAAGGGGCCGGCTCTCGGTGCTGAGGTGGCTCGCAGGGCCTCCCGCTCACAACAGCCGCCGCCCTGCCCTTCCCAGACCCCCGCCCTTCCCAGGCCCCCGCCCTGCCGCCCTGCTCTCCTTCCAGGGCCCTGTACTCCCCTGCGGAAGCACCAACACTGCGCCGCGCCAGATCGTCTCGTTTTCCCGCTTTCCTTCCTCCCTTCCTCCTTTCTTTCTTATTTCTGTACACACTGCAGGAAACAAATGACGGGACTCGGGGGATATTGAGGAAATCTGTTTTCTGCCACGCACCCTGACGTTTTTTATTGCTGGTGACCACATCCAAAAAGGGCATAATCTACTATAAAGAATTCAACCTAGGCACAAAGTTATTTAAATCCAAAATATCTCTAAATAAGATTTTTACATTCCCACAGATATATTAGGGGTTCTTTCTACCGTATGCTCACCGAACTTTCACCTACATCCACTAATTATAGACATCATTTAACTGACGACAACCGTCCGTATGACCTTCTCGGCCTCTCGAACAGCCACAGGCTCCTCGAGGGCAGGGAGCTCCATTTTCATCTGGCTGCCACAAGAGCCGGCACCGGACCCAGCGCATGACAGATCCTCGACAACTTGACTACTGAACATATGAAATACTATTGTCTATCATGGCCTAAACAACATAGACTATTTTTCTTTTTATATTTTTTAAACTTTTTAAAACTAATTTTACATTAACAAAAAAGTTACAAAATTAGACACAGAGTTCCTGTATACCCTTTATCCAGCTTCCCCTAATGTTAACCTCACATAACTGTAAAATTATTGAAACTTATTAACACTGACACATTACTATTAACTCATCGACAGATCGTATTCAGATTTGCTGCTGTTACTACCACTGCCCTTTTCTGGTCCAGGACCCCACACGCACTTAGCTGTCATGTCACCTTGGTCTCCTCCGACCTGCAAGCGTGTCCAGTCTTTCTTTGTCTCTCATAACCATGACACTTCTGAAGGTCCTAGTCAGTTATTTTGTACAACAGCCTTCGATTTGGGCTTACCTGGTATTTGTTCAGCATTAGATTGAGGTTTTGCATTCCTGGCAAGAGTAACACAGAAATGAGGTGGTGCCCTTCTCGGCGTACGTTATCGAGAGCACGTGATGTTGATATGTCATATTACTGGAGCTGGTAAACTCTGATCATTGGTTAAGGTGATGTCTGTCAGGCTTCTCCACCATAAAGTTAATAGTTTTTCCTTTGTAAAATTAATAAGTATCTCATGGAGAGATATTTTGAGACTTTGCAAATACCCCATTTCTCACATTTTCTCTAACTTCACATCCTCTGGTAGCACTTGCCTACAAAAACTATTACTTGTAAGTGCCTACTGGCAAATTATTTCCATCACTCTTTCCACATGTATTAATTAGAATCCTACTGTAAGCAAGAGCTGCTGTTTCTCCAATCTGCTTTTAATTAATTTAGCAGACACTTGTGGATATTTACTATATAGGTTATATAGATGATAACCCATTACTAACACAACCATTATTTATTTTGTTGTTCAAATGTCCCAGGTTTGGTCGATGAGAGTTCCTTCAAGTTGGTTCTTGGGTCTCTGACTTGCTTCCCTTTTTTTTTTTTTTTTTTTTTTGTATTTCCTTACTTTCTGGTACTAAAACATATTCTAGGCTCATCTTCTATTTCCCTGAATTTGGAATCAATCATTTCTGCAAGGATTCCTGACTTGTTTTATTGTAGAATGGTATTTAGAAACTAAGACACAAATATTCTGTGTTGTTTTGTTGTTTTTTTTTTTAACAGCAATCTCTTTTCTTTTTTGAAAATAGAAAATGATCAGGAGACTTCAAATTTAAAGGAAGATACTCATTTTAGAAGGTTCACAAGTATCACGAAAGTCAGGCATGCTCTAAACAATTAAGAGTAAATAAAATAAGAACTGATTTAGAAATCTACTATCTCTTAACAGAAAACAGGCTAGAATTCATGAACTCAGATTTGACCCTTTCGATTCAAAAGACCCTTCCTTGTCCCACCTGAGCAAAGAATACAAACTGTGTAACAGCCATAGAAGGGAAGAAAATAAGCCAACTCATGAGTGAGGTTTTGTTTAATTCCCAAATAGCTCATTCATTTTATCTATGCTTAGCCCTTTCCTATAAAATACAAAACTAGCAGAACAGGGTGGTATAGACCATGGAGCCAGATGGCCTAGGTGGGAACTAAGTCGCTCCATTTCCTGTGTAAAATGGGGCAAGCTACTAAATTCCTCTGCCTCGGTTTCCTTATCTATAAAGTGGGGGATAATAATAACACCTGCCTCATAGAGTCGTGGGGATTAAACAAGTTAAAATAAGCACTGAGAATAATGCCTGCAAAGGAAAAGGCATTATAAACCTGTCATAATTATCACTATCATCTAATATCTATCATCTCTTTTTTTCTGGGTGCCAATGTCTTTAATAAAGGTGGTATAAAACATTTAATGAAAGGACTGTCTACTGGATAAACGGTGCTCTCACTTATGTAAAATAGAAAAAACTAAAATTCTAAGAAATCCTTAAAAAGCAAAAGCACATAGGTATTAAATGCATTGGAAAGGTCTGGAAAAATATACACCAATACATATCCCCAAGGAATACGGTTTGCTTGGAAAATTTTGACTTTTTGCTCCATACACTTCTTGATAAAGTTTTAATATGCAGAGGCATTTATATATTACTAATGTTACATTTTAAATAAATAAAAGACAACCTAAAAACAAGGATCATACTAATAATTAATATACATAATGCTTTTTCTTGCACATTAAGCTATGATGTTCTAGTATTAGAATTAAGGTGCATCTTTGCCATTAAAAGAAAAAAATTGCAGAATCTCAAACAGCACACATCATGCCTTCCTTCCTTTTCATTTACTTTTTGTTTGTTTGTTTTTAAGATAATTAAGATATGGTGTTGGCCGGGCGCGGTGGCTCACGCCTGTAATCCTAGCACTCTGGGAGGCTGAGGCGGGCGGATCATTCTGAGCTCGGGAGTTCGAGACCAGCCTGAGCAAGAGCGAGACCCCGTCTCTACCAAAAATAGAAACAAATTAATTGGACAGCTAAAAATATATAGAGAAAAAAATTAGCCGGGCATGGTGGCACATGCCTGTAGTCTCAGCTACTCGGGAGGCTGAGACAGTAGGATTGCTTGAGCCCAGGAGTTTGAGGTTGCTGTGAGCTAGGCTGACGCCACGGCACTCACCCCAGGCAAGAGAGTGAGACTCTGCCTCAAAAAAAAAAAAAAAAAAAAGATATGGTGTCTCACTATGTTGCACAAGGCCGGAGTGCAGTGGCTATTTGCAAATGCAATCAGAGCACACTGTGGCCTCGAACTCCTGGGCTCAAGAGATTCTCCTGCCTCAGCCTCCCGAGCGAGCAGCCACAGGCACATGCCATCACACCGGCTCGCCTTTACTTGTTACTAACATGCCTGCTTTTACTCTCGTAAGTGCTATCACCCATTTATTTTGCACTTCCAGAAAATAGGACACTTCTCAATTCACCTTATGCTCTAAAGCAATAATCTTAAATTTTAGACACTACCAAAATAATTTCTCTTGTGTGATAGAAAAATGGACCCCTGCCTGAAATGTCCACATCTTAATCCCCAGAACCTCTGAAGACATGATTAAGAATCTTGAGGTGGGGAGATTATCTCAAGGTTTGGATTCTCGACTGGAAGAATGAATACTGTTAAATTGTCCATACTACCCAAAGGGATTCGCAGATTCAATACAATCCCTATCAAAATTCCAGTGTCATCTTTCACAGAAATAGAAAAAACAATCCTAAAATTCACATGGAACCAAAAAAAAAAAAAAACCTAAATAGTCAAGGCAATCTTGAGCAAAAAGAACAAAGCTGGAGGCATCCCACTACCAGACTTCCAACTATAGCACAGGCCAAGCATGGTGGCTCACGCCTGTCATCCTAGCATGATGAGGTTACTTGGGTAAGCACCTAAGAGTGGGACACAGGGTCATGCATTGCAAGGTAGATATTTATACCTACTTATTTAACTTTCTAAAAAATGACATTGGACTTCACCTCACACCAGATGTAAAAATTAACTGAAAGTGATCAAAGATCTAAATGCAAGAAGTAAAACTATAACTCTTAGAAGAAAAAATATAAGTAAACCTTCGTGACCTTGGATTAGGCATTGGTTTCCTAGATATGACACAAAAAGCACAAGCAACGAAAGAAAAATAAACTGTACTTCAGCAAAATTGGAAGTGAAAAGACAACCCACAGAATGGAAGAAAATATTTGTGAAGCAGGTATCTTACGATGGACTTGTATCCAGAATAAAAAACTCTTAGAACTCTGTAATAAAAAGACAAACCAATTTTTTTAAATGGGCAAAGAATCTGAACAAACATTTCACCAAAGAAAATATACAAATGATCAATAAGCATATGAAAAGATGTTCAACATCGTTAGTAGGTAAGGAAATGCAAATCAAAACCAAAATAACATTTCGCATCCTCTAGGACTGTGGTACCCAACTCTTAGGCTGCAGGGTACCCAACCCCCAGGCAGTACAGACCAGTACTGGTCTGTGGCCTGTTAGGAATTGGGCTGCACAGCAGGAGGTGAGCAGTGGGAGAGCCAGAGAAGCTTCATATGTATTGACAGCCACTCCCCATTGCTTGTGTCACTGCTTGAGCTCCGCCTCCCCCTCCCATGGAAAACTGTCTTCCATAAAACTGGTACTTAGGGGCAAAAAGGGTGGGGACCACTGCTCTAGGATGACTAAAATCAAAGACCTGGCAAGCGTGTGGGGAAATTGGAACCCTCCTAAATTGCTGGTGAGAGTGTAAAATAATGCAGCTGTTTTGCAAAACAGTTATGGCAATTGCTCAAAAAGTTAACCACAGAATTACCATATGATGCAGCAATTCCACACCTGGGTATACATGAAACGAAAACATGCCCACACCAAAACTTCTGCAGGAACATTCATAGCAGCATTATTCATAATAACCAAAAAGTGGAAAAAACCCAACCATCAACTGATGAATCGATAAATGAAATGTGGTATATCCATACAACATAATATTCTCGCTCAATTTCATGCTCATTATTTCCCTCTAAGCATTGCTACAGCTGCATCCCATGAATTTTGATACATTGTGCTTTCACTTTCATTTAATTCAACACATTTTTTTCTTCCTTGTGATTTCCTCCTCCGACCACGGATTATTTAAAAGTGTTTAATTTCTAAATGGAGAGTTTCCAAATATAGTTCTGTTACTGATTTCTAGTCTAATTCCATTACGGCCCAAGCACGTCCTCTGTATATACTCATCCCTCGGTATCCACGGAGGACTGGTTCCAGGACCCCTGAGGATATCAAAATCCACAGATGCTCAAGTCCCTGATATAAAATGTGCATATAACCTACGCACATACTCCCATATATGTTATAAAAATAATTTATTTTTTTTAATACAGAGTCTTCCTATGTTGCCCAGGATGGTCTCAAACTCCTGGGCTCAAGCAATTCTCCCACCTCAGCCTCCCAAAGTGCTGGGATTACAGGCGTGAACCACCACAGCCAGCCTCATCCTCCCATATACTTTAAGTCATCACTTGATTATCTGTACTACCTAATACAATTTGAATGCTATGTAGATAGCTGTTATACTGTGTTGTTCAGGGAATAATGACAAGAAAGACAGTCTGTGCATGTTCAGTACAGATGCAACTTTTCCAAATATTTTTAGTCCACAGTTAGTTGAAGCCCCAGATGCAAAACCCACAGACACGGCTGGCTAACTGTACTTCCAATTCTTTCAAATGCAATTAGATCTTGTTTTGCGGACTAGAATGCCATCTATCTTGGTGATATTCCAGGCATACTTGAAACTATATGTATAGTGTTCTACTGTTGTCAGACAGTCTGTTTTATAACTGTCAATTAAGTCAAATTGGCTGATAGTGTTGTTTAGGACTTCTATATCTGCACTAATCTTCCATCTACTTGCTCAATTACTGAGATAGGAGTGTTACAGGCTCCAATCTTAACTGTGGATTTATCTATTTCTCCTTTTAGATTTATCCATTTGTAACTCATGCATTTTGAAGGTCTGTTGTTAGATACATATTTTGGACTGTTACGAGTTCTCAAGGCTTCTCGGATCTTTAGTTTGGTGTTTGTCATTAATTTTAGAAAATTCCTGGTCATTATTTTTTCTGCCCCATTCTTTCTCTTCTCCTCAAAAACATCTGATTTTGTCCCACAACTCACAGATGCTCTATTTTTTTCACACTTTTTTCTCTTTGTATTTCCGTTTGGATCATGTGTATTGGATCATTTATATTCAAGTTCACAGACTTTTTTCCTTGGCTACACCAAGTGTACTGAAAAGCTCATTGAAGCCACTCATTATCTCTGTTACTGTGCTTTTCATTTCTAAGATTTTCATTTTTTTCCTTATAGTGTCTATCTCTCTGCTAAAATATCCTACCTGATCACACATTCTGCCTGCCTTTTCCCTTAGAGACCTTTTTTTTTTTTTTTTTTTTTTTTGAGACAGAGTCTCACTCTCGCCTGGGGGCGAGTGCCATGGCGTCGGCCTAGCTCACAGCAACCTCAAACTCCTGGGCTCGAGCAATCCTACTGTCTCAGCCTCCCGAGTAGCTGGGACTACAGGCATGCGCCACCATGCCCGGCTAATTTTTTCTATATATATTTTTACCTGTCCGATTAATTTCTTTGTATTTTTGGTAGAGACGGGGTCTCGCTCTTGCTCAGGCTAGAGAGACCTTAACATATTAATCACAATTGTTTTACATTCCATATCTGGTAGTTCCAATGTCTGTGTCCTAAGAATTTGGTTCTGTACATGCCCTGTGATGTTTTTTTTCTTGCTTCTTTTTATGCCTAAAAATTTTTTTTGAAAGCAGGATATCCTCTCTCAGACAGCTGAGACTGAGGTAAATAGTTTTTATGCCTGGAAATGGGCACGCCTTTCCTTCTGTCAGACCTTTGGTGTGTGGAGGTTGAGTCAACCTATTGTTGGGACGAGAGCTGAGTTTGGAATCTGCTGCTGCCATGGTTACCCATAATGCACCACAGCATCAAACCCCTCTAGCCACACGTGTTTAGGGAAGAGGCTGGTTTGCCAGAGGATTTTTCTCAGTGTCTGTCGGACCTTTAGTTTCAGGTCCTCCCTTTTTGCTGCATCTCAGCTGGTCTGCCTCCGCGCTCTGACAACTCTCCAGAACTCCACCGCTGCCTGCTGTAACACAGCAGTTAGCCTCACTGGAGAACCGGGAATTCTCTGACATTCTGAGCAAGCCTCATTCTTAGACAAGGATTGTGTTCCTTGGTGTCCAGCGTGTGGCCTTCTCTGTGCTCCTGCCCTGCCACCTCTGCTAAAGTTCTGGGTCCGGCACGTACTCCTGTCCCTCCCGAAGGGTAGAAGGTTTTCTTTCAGTTCCCTTCCCATAGTGGCTGAAGGCTCTTGTCTCACAGGAGCCTTAAAATCTTAAGTCCCACAGGAAAGAAGCAGCGGAGGAGGATTAGACAGGTCTCCATGTCTTTCCTGAAGGGGCTACTATTCCCCTCTTCCAGGCCTGTCCAACGAGGGACCCTTTCTCAGCACCCCACCCTGGCTACAATCTTTTCTGTAAGCGTCCAGCGAAGTCTGTGGAGAAGAGCCTGTGAGTGGATACAAATCCCCAGTGTCTGCAGCCCCCCAGGGGCCCTCTCTGTTCTCTTGCTAGTCCACACTAAGCCTTAGCAGTTCATCTTTTAACTGAATTCTTCTGAGTGGTGTTCATTTTGTCTGTCCCAGTAAACAAGTGCTCACCTCCCACCTTTCCTTGGCAGGTTCCTGTCTTTCCTTAGAGTTTGGGTTAGGGGGCTGTCCTGCAACCTCAGCTCTCTGCCAGATTCAAGAAAGCTATAAATTTACAGATTTCCAGGGTTTTTAGTTGTAAGGATGGGAACAATGCTTTCTCTAGCTTTCTCCACTCTGAGAAAGCTACAAGTTCCCAACTGCCTACTTCTTAGCCAAACTTTAAAGATTATGTAACGAATGTGACTAGCGCTGCTTGCTACAGGTATATATGAAAGAAAATAAGTTCAGGTCAAACTTCCAACTCAATAATCAAAATACCTCTCAAATTCCAATAAAGCACACAAAATTATGGCATTAAAAAGTATGCCATAACCGAAATTTTCCATGTCAAATTTATTATAGCTGTTGAAGAAAGTATGTCATACAAAAGAACAGTTCTGGCATTTTGACTATGAATTTGCTAAATTCTGATTTATTGACATGTGAAAACTGTACTCATTTATTTAGATAAGTATTACATATTTGTATAACAAGTCAACTGCATATTTCTCTCTGTATAAAAAAAAAGCAAAGAGGGAAAAACGTACACATAATAAAAATACCTCTTGCTCATTGGTTAATATCATTCAATACACTTTCTACCAAACTTCTATGTCACCAGTGTTGCAAAATTTCAGTTCTCTGAAAACTGAAACCACTTTGCCTTTCTACCTGACGTGCACAGAAGCCACTGTAGGCCTCTAATAATATAATCACAGAGCACTAATATCTACTAGAACACTGACAGCAGCAGTCCAGAAAGCTAATCTGTGTATTAATGTACAACCAAAAAGAATACACAACACTGTAAATTTTCATGGCACAATGGAACTGAAAGTGTATTTAAAAAATTAACTATTTCCTTTTGTTTAAAAAAGGTCACTTGAGCTGTTTTCAGAGAAAAATCCTGAATAAAAACTCAATTTCTTTTTTTTTTTCAATAAAACATTTCTATTTAATCCCTGCCTTTCCTTAGCTCAATGCTGCTGCAGTATTTAAACATGACATCTACTATGCAAATTTGTTACAGTTGCATAAATACTAAAGATGAACACAGGGCCAAATTTCAGACGCAGGATCTCACAGGATCCCAAATTTCATTACTTTTACATATGTGGGAACAAAAAATGCTCAGCTGACAAAGGTACAAAGAGAAATAACCTGTTTTTCTTTAATTTTATAAAACAGTGTTAGAAAATACAAATTAAAAAACGATTGTAAAATCTTTATTTTCTACAAGGTTGGCAAAGTCAACTAAAAACACCCAGTACTTGTTAGGGTATGAACAAATGGATACTGTCTCATATATCACTATGAAAGTGGAAATTGGTCCAAACTTTGCAATGGACACTTGGCAAGGTACTGAAAAATTTTTAGATATGTCTATCTTTTGATCCAGCAATTCAACTTCAAGGAAATGCAAGGATTGTGCATTATTTATAACAACATATAGCAAAAAAAAAAAAAAAGTAACTGAACTTTCTATCTGTGGAAAGCCAGAAAAATTGTTTTAAAGTACATCAACAAGATGGAATACCATATAGCTATTAAAAAATAATGATCTACAATGCCATCAGAGCCCCAGGGCAAGGACTCAAAGTGGTAGCTATTAGAAGTCCTGAATTCTAAGGATAAAGGTGAAATCATTTAAGGATAAAGGTGAAATCGTTTAAACTTCCAGTCAGAAAGAAAAAGTTACCAGCAATGGATGAAAAGTCAAGACTGTCATTGGAATTCTCATCAGGAACACCAAAAACTATTATGTAACAGCAAAAGATCAGGGCAAATGTGGCCTCAGACAGCTAAATTTGCTCTATTTCTGTGCTCTCTAAACAAAAATAAAACTATAAAACCATTGAGTCAATGATCAGATAGGTAAGTAAATAAGTAACTAGACGGGCAGGATTAAAACAACTAGTATTGCAGATACTACTTTACATTTGCCAGTACTGTTCTTCCTATGTGCCAGATTCTGTCCCAAGCTCTAAGCACTTTTATTTATATTAACTCATTTAATCCTCCTAAAGATGAGGAGGTAAAGACACCATTATTTCCATTGTGCAGAGGAGGAATCTGACAGAACATGGTTAAGTACCCTGCCTGCCCTGGTAAGGAGCAGAGCTAAGATCACCCACGGTTTGACTCCCGAGACTCTCCCCCTGACCACGGCATTCATACTGCCTGACTTACGGAAATAAATGCCTTTGCCAAATGAGATGATGCCTAGGTCCAACTAATCTGTGTGCATTTCTCTATTTGATTAAAAAAATGACTACACAATAAACTCTCTCCTTACTTGAGCTGTATCTCATTTTAGCTCATGTGCTTCTCTCACAGACAGAACCAACGGGAATCTTCAGGACGCCTTGAAGCTCGCTCGCTCAAGACCTCCTCCCTATGGCTAAGGCTGCCACCTAGTGGGCTGGAACAAAAATCTCCATCAGTACAATCAAAATATTAATATAAAGCATTCTGAAGAGTACTGTATGCAAGAGATGAGAGAGAAAGACAAGGGAAACCCACGTTCCTTACATCATTAGCAAAAACTTTTTTTTTAAATTAGTGATTTATGTAACACTGAAACTGATATCTTACTCTTGACGTTCCTGTGATTGTTCCCTCCAGTGTCCCTATAACACTGTATGAACACCAACATTACAATATGCAACGCGCTGTACTATGTGTTCCCATGTCATTCCCCTCCCCCCCTCCAGCCTGCAAGGTCAAGCATAAAAACCTTAATCTCCCTTCCAAGTGTGCTGAATGGCAGAACCCATGAAAAGTAGCCTGGAGACAATATATTTCAATTAATTTTTCCCTGTTTTATAAACATAAACTGTACCTTTAATCTAGTTCTCAACCAGGACAAGTCTGCCCCCCCGGGAGACATTTGGTAATGTCTGGGGACATTCTGGTTGTCCCACTGTGGGGAGGCTGTGTTACTGGCATCTAAAGAAGCCAGGGATGCTAAAAACACCCTGCAATGCACAGGATGACCGCCCACACCAAAGAAAGTATTCAGCCCCAAACGTCAATACTGCCAGGCTAAAAACCCTGCTTACCCCCACCACCTTTCCTGGAAGTATACAGATTACCAGTTTATAATAATTAACTGAGCCTACAACCCAATTCTGTTTTACATATACAAAGTACTTTTTGTACTGTTTTAATACACACTTGATTTTCTAGGAATATACAATGTACATTATATACAGAATGATTTACCTTTGTAAATCACGGGTTGTATTTTTCAGAACTTTACCAAGAATTCTTTACTTGAGGAAAATACGAGTATGATATATAAGTTGCCAATGTATCACGCCTATATTAGTCCATTTGCAGCTATCATATTCATGGTATCTCTACACAGAAAGGTAAATAGCTGTTTTGCTTATATTCCATTTACATTCTAGTATAACTGTGCCGGAACATTTATAAATATTGAGATAAATTTTAAAAATATAAATCAATTTCTTTTTATATCTCCTTTATGCCACACTTAGGGCATTTAAGAAATTACGTGTATCAATAGGTCATATTATTTATGAATTTAATTTCACCAGAGGAATGATGATGTTACAAAATATTTGTAATAAAAAAAGTTCACTGGCTGGGCACGGTGGCTCACGCCTGTAATCCTAGCACTCTGGGAGGCCGAGGCAGGAGGATCGTTTGAGCTCAGGAGCTCGAGACCAGCCTGAGCAAGAGCGAGACCCCGTCTCTACTAAAAATAGAAAGAAATTAGATGGGCTACTAAAAATATATAGAAAAAACTAGTAGGGCATGGTGGCGCATGCCTGTAGTCCCAGCTACTCAGGAGGCTGAGGCAGGAGGATCGCTTGAGCCCAGGAGTTTGAGGTTGCTGTGAGCTAGGATGACGCCACAGCACTCTACTCAGGGCAGTAGAGTGAGACTCTGTCTCAAAAAAAAAAAAAAGAAGTTCACTGAATCTGATGAAACATTTAAAAGCCACTTAGGAAAAAAATCAGTCTTTTCTACGGTCTTTGCCTTTGCTATTCCCTCTGCTGAACCCTCCCCTGTAGTCACGCACACCGGCACTATTCGGCAAGGCCAGCTCCATCTCACTCTTCAGGTTTGAGCTCCCCTCATCTTTTTTCAGAGGTCAGCTCTGATCTCCAAAGTCCTTATTATTCTAGCATAGTATATAGCTTCCTAGCGTTTTCTGCAATCTATAATATTTTTAAATTTTATGTATTGTCTGTTTCCCCCTTTAGAATGGAAGCTCCATGAAGGCAGAGGCTTGTCTACCTTGTTCACTACTGTACTCCCCACAGTACAACGACTGAGGCACACAGATGATCGATACATATTTGTTGAATAAATGGGCTCATGAATAAACATTAATAGACTGTAACAGAAAATGTCAATATGGGGATAAAGAGACAATAGAGAATAAGAGAAATAAATCATACAATTCCCAAATAAATGATGAGGAGAATACATCATACAATCAAATATAAAATGACACTCAGAACCAATTCAAGAAGTTAAAGCCAGCCAGCCATATGCCATCTACAGAGGAAATACCTAAAGGAAAAGAATATGAGTAGAAAGTAAAAGACGGACAAAAATGTGCCAAATTTTTTTTTAAAGGCAAGTTATATTAATATGCGATAAAGCTGGACGTCAAGTAAAATAATATTAACACATTAACTGCCATGATAGTTGTATTTAACTCACTCTAGTTTTGACCCCGGGGCCGCATGAAGCATACATAAAATCTTGATGATGTTCTTTTTTTTTTTTTGAAACAGTCTCACTCTTTTGCCTGGGCTAGAGTGCTGTGGCGTCAGCCTAGCTCACAGCAACCTCAAACTCCTGGGCTCAAGTGATCCTCCTGCCTCAGCCTCCCGAGTGGCTGGGACTACATGCGCCACCATGCCCAGCTAATTTTTTCTATATATTTTTAGTTGTCTGATTATTTTTTTTCTATTTTTAGTAGAGACGGGGTCTCGCTCTTGCTCAGGCTGGTCTCGAACTCCTGAGCTCAAACAATCCTCCCGCCTCGGCCTCCCAGAGTGCTAGGATTACTGGCGTGAGCCACCGCGCCCGGCCTTGATGATGTTCTTATTGTTACAATTAACGTGGATAACTTAATTCTAAAAACATGGATTAAATGAATAGAAGTCAATACATTTTGTTTTTCTACTTATGTTTACCTTTAAATTACACTCGAAGTTTTTAATATATTTTCGTAATAAAACCCTGTGTCCTCAAGGAAAAGTTTCTGTGTTTTTTTGTGTGGCAGTCAATGTGTTAAACACAACCAAAAAAGACACTTTATAATGATTACGGATACAATCCTTAAATAAGCTATGACTGCCAAGAACATTTATAAACTAAAAACTCTGCATGAAAATATATATATAGCAGTAACTACAGGAAGTACTGGGAAAAACAAAAACATAAAAGCTATGGGAGATTTTAATGTTTGCTCAGTCACTGCTCAGATCAAATACTCAAAAAATTAGTATGTAGAGAGGGTGATGTGACAGATTATATTTTCCGTTAAAACAAAAACACAACAAACAACAAAGGTAAAATAAACCAGTAATTAACGAAGAAATAAATAAGGCAGAAAGCCCAACTACAAAAAGTTAGCAATAAAAAGGGAAAATAACAGAGGAAATTAAGTTCAAGAGCCATACTGTGCAAAACTGTATGCCATTAAATTTGGAATTTTAAAATGGATGATTTTGTGGGAAAACACAAATTATCAAAACTGACCTCAAAGAAGGATATAACCAAAGATGACATTAAGAATGTTGCCAAAAAAGCAACAAGCCAGATACATTCATGGGATTATGCTTTCAAATCTTCAAGGAATCTAATATTCTCATAGGAAAGGAGGGGAAGGGAAGAAAAACTGTACTTTGGTTTTCAGGAATCCAGCACAATACCCATCACCAAAACCTGACAAAGCACACAAAAAGAAGACTGACCATACTGAAGCAAAAGTTCTAAAGGTAAAGAATCCAGAAATACACAAAGCCAAAGAAAGGTTATTCTAGGAGTGTAAGGGATGGTTCAGTACTAAGAAACCTAGTAATATATTTCACCATATACTAAGTAAGAGCAACAACAAAGATCTTAAAAGATGTATAAATATTCTATCAATTTACCTCCCCCATATCGTCCCAATTTATATGGCTACTTCATTAACATAAAACATACACACATATCCAATCTGTAAGATGTGTAAGGGTATTTGCTACAGCATTATTAAACATTTAAAGACCCATTCATAAGGCACACACACTGGAATACTAAAAAGCCATGCATCATTATAGAATATCTGTAATGCAGAGAAAGTAAACTAAAAGAATAAACATCAAACTATTTACAGAACTTGTTCCTGAATGTGTGAGATTTTACTAACAAGCATATGCGATTACAGTATTTTTAAAATCTAAGAGATAAAAGTGAAAATTCTCATTTTGTCCCTATAAGCCAAATAATAAGGAAATGGAAAAGAATAGGCCAACAAAGGGCATATAAAATGGCAAATTAAAATAGGAATAATATTAAAGAATAGAAGTATAGGTAAAAGATACACAAACAGGAAAAAGCTAGGCAAAATTAAAAGGATGCTATCCACAGAAAGAGCACACAAGGGACAGAAAATGACAACAGCTTAGGTGTGAGGATTACAAGAACACCTGGGCCTACCAATACTAAATGAAAAGTGCACTCCTAAAATATCCCCAAGGAAATACTATCAAGAAATCCTAGAGTTTGATACAACACTCTATGGAGCCACTGTAATCTCTCTGAATCGACCAATTGCCTCAATTTAAACATCTACGTACAGAATAGATACACTACACTATGCTGCCATCTGCAGAGCAGACTTAATACTAAGAATTTCCACTGAGAACATTTAAACGTGTTGTCTATCGAAGGCATCAAGGTAAATGATGGAGAAACTAAAAACAGTGGTATAACTATATTGGGAGAAGAAAGCTAGGTGTTGGAAAGAGAAGTGACAAGAATAAGTCATTAGACAACATCTAATGTTGAAAAATCAAGAAACAATAGCATAAGTTTTCCATATCTAGCAATATGGAAAAAAACCACCACGAGAATCCAAAATAAAACTAGTTAAGTATCTGCCACAAAAGAAAAGGACTGGAACTAGAAAAAGGAAAAGCACATTTGCTTTTTATCAGAAGACCTTACTATCTGACCATGTGATCACTGTGGTAAGTTTTATTTTTTAAGTACTGCACAATTTTTTCAAAATGGGTTAACTATGCCTAAGAATAAAGGAATCAGTTCTTTCTTAGGGGTTTTTTTTTTTCTTTTTGAACTCAGAAGGGTCTTAAATGATTTTAAAAGCAAGAAATTAATTTGACAATTATAAAAGTTAACATAAAAGCAAAATTCCAAGTAAAGAAGACTAAAAGCAATAGGAAAACTGCCAAGCAGTACCCAAAACTTTGTTCAATATGCACCTATCACTACAATGTACAGAAGTTCACTACCAGCTTGTTTATACAAAAAGGTTTATTAGAAACAGCAACATTGAAGAACTGGAATATTCTGCAGATTTTTATTTAATTAATAAACATTTACTGAGAACCAACTACATATGAGGTGCCCAATCGGGATTTTCACAAAAACCAACATTGTATTTCCTAAAACAAATCATGGTCATCTAAGTAACTTCAGTCAAACTAAAGCCCCATCTCCTCGTGCCACATGCCTGAATATCCATAACCAGATGGCATATAAAAGAAAAACTTGAGGTCATCGTACAAATTACTAAAGCATAATCGAGACATTTATTGTCCACTAAACGGACAAGACTTGTAAATGTATTTGTTACACAAAACTACTCATTCAGTAGAATCTCTTTTATTTAATGCCATTAAGAAGAGCAAATATGACTACTAGGCAGGCCGCAGCAACAGTCTCACTATTTGGAGTCTAATATTACTATTTTACTCTACCTATTTCTATAGTATTAGAATATTTTACTGTTTGTATTATTTTGAGATTTTTTAACTGATGTTCAATTCATTTCTTGCTGTCTCATAAAACTTCAAAAGCAATACACATTTATAGTAAAATACCACCATATTTGCCAAAATGGGAATTTCTATTTGAATAAGCAAAGAAATTTCTCATCACTCAACCTTTGTTTAATATCATACATAACACTGACCAAATACTTAAAATTAAAATCCAAAGCATAAGTATCACACATTTAGTAGGTGACAATATATAGATTAGCATCCAACTGTATAACTGCCAGAAAGAAAAAATTACCTTTCTTACTCAATATGATAACTGAAAGATTCATAAGGTAAGAAAATACTAGTCATCAACAAAAGTTTGTTCTTTTTTCTGCTTCAAGCTTTCACATCAGGATGTGAAGTTACATTTGTAAAATTTTAAAGACAAAGAAATAAACCCGTTTGGTGAGGCTGAGCTACAAACGTAAGAAATCATGAACTGCTATCCTGTGATTCCAAGTTCAATTAGCCTAAAATTTTTCAAATCACATATTACAAACTGCCTTCTAAGAAACAATATGTCAGATACAGGAGCCATCAGTTCTAAGAGATGATAATGCTGAAAAGGCAATATTAAAAGTTTAAATTATTAACTGTATTATAAATATTATAAATTTCATCACCCTAAAATTGTAATATACTTGCAAACTCAAGTATCTATACAGAAAGACTCACCTTCATCCACAGAAAACTGACAGCTCTTATCATTGAAGAAAAGTATTTTCTTCTTATCAGGACGATTTACAAATAGTATCTGGTCCCCTAAAGCCTTAAAGATAAAGAAACATTTTTCAGTTAACTCCAAATTACCTCACCAAAAAAACATTTTTTGCACAACAAAGGACTCTCATTACTTAAAATCCCCAGTGTACCACACCATTAGGGTCCACTGGACCCAATTTCAGTTTCTTTTAGTGTTTGAGTTCTTTCAGCAGCTTTTTATTTTTTGTTTTTAAGGAAACAGGCTCTCACTACTTTGCCCAGGCTGGAGTGCAGTGGCTGTTAACAGGTATGATCATGGCATATCACAGTCTCAAACTCTTGGGCTCAAGTGATCCTCCTGCCTCAGCCTCCCTAGTAGCTGGGACTATAGGTACAGGCCACTACAGCCAGCCTGTTCTACTATTTTCAAGGATATTTCAAGGCTTTTATATAGATCTTCCAAAGAACAAAAAGAAAATTTGTTTGTCTTAAAACAACAAAATT
This sequence comes from Indri indri, assembly GCA_004363605.1. Taxonomy (NCBI): domain Eukaryota; kingdom Metazoa; phylum Chordata; class Mammalia; order Primates; family Indriidae; genus Indri; species Indri indri. Next base: position 306,168 of record RJWJ010000139.1, read on the forward strand.
CAACCCTTGTTGTGATTACTGACTCCACTGGACCCTTTTATTAAATCTAAGGCACACTGTTGGATCTTAGTGTTCTTACTTTTCTTCTACCTTGAAATATTTTGCTACTTGCTTGTCATTACCCATCAATTATTTCCAATGATGCTTTTAAAAAGCAAGTAATATGAAAATGGAAGAGTAATTAAATCACCTATAAGTGTGATGCAACAGTGAAATAAACAGGCACTTCAGTTTTCTTATTGCATTGCCCAAAGTATTGAATCATCTTTCAAGAAGAGATGAAAGACTGGAGAGGTTTTTGTTGTCTTTAAGTTTTTACTGAGCACACTTGAAAATTTTGTGTTTTCTACCCTTGAGAGCACAGACAAGACAATTGACAAGAGACATTTCACTATTATCAGATGAATCAGAAGATGAATGTAAAAAGCCAAATAGCAAACTAGACTGCTATTTGGTGCACTTCCTCATAGAAATAAAGTTTAAAACTATGAGTCTTTAGATGACAATACCACAGATGAATAATCTCAAGCTTAACAATCAATGAAGTAGAGTGGAGGGGTAGGGGGATTTTTTAAAAAATCAAAAAAAAAAAAAAAAAGAATCAGTGAGGAAATAAGACACTTGTAAGGATGAAATGGAAGTGTGGTATTCTTATCCAGTTAGTTATTCAACAGGAAGGACTTGACACAATATTTTGTGATAAAAATCTTAACAACAACAAAAAAATCTTTACAAATTCAGTTGACTAAAAGGATACATATGACAGTATTCTTTCTTCTTTTTGATATTTGTTTGCCAAAACTTATTTGATAGAGGTCTGCTATCTTAAATTCTTCTTTAAATTTCTAATAAAGTTGTTTTTCACCATCCCCTTATTCTTACTCATGTAAATTATTCATAAAATGACTTACTACAGATTCCATTAGACTCAGGTGGAAAGTGGTGATAACTACCTCTTGAGCACCCCACATCCGAAAATCCATAATCCAAAATGCTCCAAAATCTGAAACTTTTTTCTGAGCACCAACATGACATGCAAAGGAAATGCTCACTGGAGCATTCGGATTTCAGATTTTTGATGTGGGATGCTCAACCAGCATAATGCAAATATTCCAAAATCCAAAAAAATCTGAAATCCGAAAACACTTCTGGACCCAAGCATTTTGGATTAGGGATACTCAACCTGTATATGTGCAAAGCAAATGAAAAGAACCCTGAAGACATTGCTGAAAGAACTTAAAGACGACACAAAGAAATGGAAAAGACTTCTGTGTTCATGAATTAGAAAACTTAGTATTGTTAAAATGTCAATACTACCCAAAGCAATCTACAAATTCAGTACAATCCCCATCAAAATCCCAATGGCATTTTCTGCAGAAATGGAAAAATCCATGCTAAAATTCATATGGAATCTCAAGGGACTCCAAATAGCCAAAACAATCTTGAAAAAGAACAAACTTGGAGATCTAACACTTCCTGATTTCAAAACATATTACAAAGCTACATTAATCAAAACATTGTAGTACCAGCATAAAGACAGATACACAGATCGACAGAACAGAATAAAAAGCCTAGAAATAAACCTTCACATACACGGTCAAATGATCTTCAACAGGGTGCTTCGTACTTAATAACCTAATAGTACTGTTGAAGTAGCTCTTCTTTACAAACACAAGAGAAACATACGGCCGGGCGCGGTGGCTCACGCCTGTAATCCTAGCACTCTGGGAGGCCGAGGTGGGTGGATTGTTCTGAG
>RJWJ010000139.1:308023-347456 GCA_004363605.1 Indri indri
AATTGGACAGCTAAAAATATATATAGAAAAAATTAGCCGGGCATGGTGGCGCATGCCTGTAGTCCCAGCTACTCGGGAGGCTGAGACAGTAGGATTGCTCGAGCCCAGGAGTTTGAGGTTGCTGTGAGCTAGGCTGATGCCACGGCACTCGCCCCAGGCAAGAGAGTGAGACTCTGTCTCAAAAAAAAAAAAAAAAAAAGAGAAACACTAATGCCTTTAGGGAAAACTTTCCAAAAATATTCTGAAGAATCAAACAATCATACTGCAACAGCGAAAGGGACCTGTCAAAGTTGCACAAAGATGTCTACCCTTTTCCTGCTCTGTGGCATAAGACAAATTTTAAATCTTCCAGTGGTTCACTACAACCCATGTATATATGACAAAGACTTCAAAACTAATCTAAAAATTTTTGACAGTCTTTAAACCAAGACATTGTTAATTCAAATAATATTAAGACACAGAAAGGAAAAAGAGGTTACCTTGACAGCTTTCTGGGAATTGGGCAGTCCTTCTTCGATGTCTTCTAAAAGAATCCCGCCTAATCCTCGCTGGTCATGCTTATCTAAGAGCCTAAGTAGGGCCTTCTTATCTTTCAAGTTGTACTTGGGCTTGAAAGCATACTTCCCATCTATTACTTCAATTTTGGGATTGTTCACTAATGCCTGTAACAGTGACACAATTGGGATATGTTAACAAAAGGAAAGTTCATGTATACATACTTAAATTCTACTAATTACTTAAAAATGTAACATTACCCAAAACAGGGCGGAATGAAAAGTTATCTTGTAAATACAGACTAGTAGATCTAAAATACTGGATATCCAGGATCCCAGAACAGTAGGTAAAGAATAGCATGGTACCCACTTTTTATAAAAGAAACTTATATATTATTTACATAAATTCTTTGAAGAGAAATAAACCATTTTAATACAACAGCTTTGAAGAAAGCTGAAACCATATTCTTTTGGATGACAAAATGGGTAAGAATAAAAAAAAAATCTATTAGTATTAACATATAAAGCGAACTGGGTATCAGCTATCCCACCCTCAAAGTACAGTTTATTGTTTATTGGCATTGTAACATGCAACATGGTACCCTGGGATAAACAAATCAATAGTCTTCTCCACCTTGTGTCAACTGGCCGCTGTGGAATGAACTGAAAAGGATCAGACCAGTGCATATAAGAACTTTACCTACATTATCAACTTGAAAATGAAACTGAGTAGGAACGCAGGAATTACTGAATATAATTATGTTCCTAGTCAGTTCTGTTGCACAGCTAGTATCAGAAGGAAAGCTCTTCACGGAAGAGCAACCCTATTTTCTTCTGCAGCTGTCAGCCTGACCCTGAAAGGAGAAAGAAACACAGAAAGAAGAAAAGAGAGAGAACGAATACCAATGTAATAAAAATAATCTTTAACTAACATTGGTAGTCTACGACATTCCAAGATTAGGTAAACCAGCAAATTTAAATGTGGATTACCATTATTTGTATATCACTAATTTAAGGAGCTACTGGTTCATTTTATATTACGAAAATCAAGAACTATTATTTTGCTTGGTAAAAAAATTAACTGAATTATAGTTTAGGAATTTACATTTGGTCTTCAGAATCTATCACTGGCCCTAGAAAGTAGTCTTTTTAGTTGTCATTTCATATTTAAACTTAAAAGAGGCAAATATCTGAATTTTTAAAATCCTATTCATTTCCAAATGAGCATGGCCACACATTGTGTTGGGATTTCTTCAAATGGTGTGTGTTCATATACAACGTTCATGATTATTTTTCCCTATCAGGCCATAATAGTAGTAATAGTGTAACAAAATATCTTGTCATCCCTATTGTACCTTGTGCTTTAAATTTCCTAAAACCTACAAATATACAGATTATAAATTAAGCAACTCAAAGTAAGCATCAATCATTCTATAAAAACATTAAGTCAAACTACTACACTGACTTCTTTTTATTTTGACTTTTATTCTAAAGTCTTAACGTTAACATTTTAAAATAAATAGACAACTGGCAGGGCGTGGTGGGTCACACCTGTAATCCTAGCACTCTGGGAGACCAAGGCAGAAGAATCGCTTGAGCCCAGGAATTTGAGATTGCAGTGAGCTATGATGACGCCCCCTGCATTCTAGCTGCAGCAGCAGAGCAAGACTCTTTCTCAAAAATAATAATAAAACATAAAAAACGGACAAAATTATGTGAAAACAAATCAAACAATCTTGTAAATGTGTATGTTTAAAAAACAAAGACCCTACACTACTGCTTTTAAGAAAAAGTATTATCAGATTTCAATATATTAAAAATACTATAGTTATAGCAAATATCTCTTGGTAATCAACTAGTTTTTTATCATATTTTAAGTCTATCCTACCTCAGTCATTAGCCATTGTTTCTGCTTGAGCCCAATATCTAAATGTTGTGTTTCATCCAAAATTTCTTCTAAAGTTAAAGGATATGTATCTCCTCGCTGATGTCGTGTCTATCAAGGGAAGAAATCATTATTAGAAGAGTTTTAAAATGCTAGATGCATTAGATTATAGACACACATAAATTTTTTCAGGAATGCAGAAAATGTAATATTTGAGGCAGTACAATTACAGTGATCAAGAGCATAGACTATGAAATCAGATAGACCCAGGTTCAAACTCGTGTCTCTATGAAATCAAATGATATATTGAGGAAAAAATATTTGCAACTCCTATCACAAAGAGCTAATATTCCTGATATTTCGAGGGTTTCAAAAACCTAACAAAAAGGACTCAAAGACAGAAACACATGGATCACAAAAAAATGACCTTAAACATATGAAACAATACTCAACTTCCACCAAAGTATTTTTCATTTATTGGACTAGCAAAATTCCAAATGTCTGACAACTCCACAGGTGTGGCTATGAGGTAACAAGCCTTCTTACAGATTGCTGGTGAGAGTGCAAACTGGTACAACCCCTAAGGAGGGCAATTTGGCAGTCTGAATGCATTTAAACCCTTTGGCCCAGCAATCCTATTTCTAGGAATTTATCCTGCAGATACACAAGTACGACACAGAAAAATGGCTTAAGGTCACTGCAGCATTATTTGTGAAAGGAAAATATTAGAAACCCAAGTGGCCATCAACAGAAGACTGATGACCAGGCACAGTGGCTCACGCCTGTAATCCCAGCACTCTGAGAGGCCGAGGCAGGTGGATCGTTTGAGCTCAGTTTGAGACCAGCCTGAGCAAGAGCGAGACCCCATCTCTACTAAAAATAGAAAGAAATTTGCTGGACAACTAAAAATATATAGAAAAAATTAGCCGGGCATGGTGGCGCATGCCTGTAATCTCAGCTACTTGGGAGGCTGAGGCAGGAGGATCACTTGGGCCCAGGAGTTTCAGGCTGCTGTGAGTTAGGCTGACGCCACGGCACTCTACTCAGGGCAGTAGAATGAGACTCTGTCTCGAAAAAAAAAAAAATAGAAGACTGATTAAATAAACTGCAAAACATCCATGTTACTATATAGTTGTTCAAAAAGCAAATGCAAATATTCTCTATGTGCTAATTTGAAAAGATGTCCAGGACAAATTATTAGGTTAAAAAACACATGTGGACACCAAATGCTAGAGAGGATGTGGGGGAACAGGAACTTGCATTCACTGCTGGTGGGAATGCAGAGTGGTTCAGCCACTTCGGAAGACAGTTTGCCAGTTTCTTACAAAATTAAACATACTCTTACCATTCAATCAATCTAGTAATCACGATCCTTGGTATTTACCTGAATTAGATGAAAATTTATGTGCACACAGAAACCTGCAAAGGATGTTTACAGCAGCTTTAACAGTAGTTGCCAAAATTTGGAAGCAACCAAGATGTCCTTCAGTAGGTGAATAGATAAATAAACCGTGGTATACCCAGACAACGTAGTATTATTCAGTGCTAAAAGGAAATGAGTTATCAAGCCATAAAAAAGATGAGGAGGAACCTTAAACATATATTATTAAGAAGCCAATATGAAAATGCTACATACTACATAGTTCCAACTATATGACATTCTAGAAAAGGCAAAACCATGAAGACAGTAAAGAATATAGTGGCTGCCAAGAATTAGGGGAGAGGAAGGGATGAATAGGCAGCACACAGAGGATTTTCAGGGCAGTGAAACTACTCTGTATGATACTATAATGGTGAATACACAGGAAGTATTAACACACTAAGAGAGAACCCTAATGTAAACTACTGACTTTGAGTGACAACGTGTCAAGGTAGGTTCACTGACTGTAACAAATGAACTATTCTGGTCGGGGAATGTTAATAGTGGAGAAAGCAGTGGGGGAGGGTCAAAGTGGGGGATATGAGAATTCTGTACTTTCCATAAAATTTCGCTGTGAACCTAAAATAAAACTGCTCTAAAAAATAAAGTATTTTTTAAAAAGTAAATGTAAAAGGAAAAATATATATGTTAAAAACCATGTAGTATGAAATTTGGTATATGGCAAAGACAGAAATAATATATGTATTTGTACTTTGTTTTTGCACAAAGAATCACTGAAAAAGACACAAGAAACTACTAAAAGAGGTTACTGTAAGCAGGACAGGGGAGAAAACACACAAGATTAGAGGCGAGAACCAGACTTCTTCATTTATATCTTTTCATATTGTTTTACTTTTTGAACAAAGAGATATACTACTCATCTAAAGCAAAAGTAACACTTCAAAAGAAAAAGAAATCCAAGCTCCAACATTGGGTAGGTTACTGAACCTTTCTGGCACAGGGCTTGTAAAACTAGAATAATTGTTTCTCAAAACCAGAACATCTGGAAAGCAGATAAAGACATTAAGCCTAACTTTACATACACAAAAAAACAATTTTTGAGCATTTACTGTCAATTCATTCACTTATTCATTCAAATATTTACTGGCGACTACTTATGTGCTGAGAGTACTGCAATGAGACATACGACGAAAAGCAAACTCCTTCTGCCTTTTAAGAGCTCCCAATAGAGGGCAGAAGCTAAATGTACAAGCTGTGAAAGTTGGGTACACAATCATGTCAAAAAGACAGCTTCAGTCAGAAGACACCAAACGCTAGAGAAATGAAGAGAAAGACCTCTGAGCGCCGACTGGAACAGAGTGAAGGGAAGGCGAGAAGCTGCCGGACAGCACAGAGGTTGCCAGAGTGGGGTGCACACACCGCAGGGGTACGCAAGTCAATCTGTATGACTCCGTAGAAGTTTTATTATTTCTTTCTAAAATTTCCATTTAAAAATTATGCTTGAATAATTATTTAGTACGTGGATTGTCAACAGCGCCCCCTTGGCTTCACGTCAGCTGGTCATGTCACATTTCAGAGGGTGAGATGCATGGAGCAACCCGGAGGGAAGGCTGGGAAGCCACACGACAAAGGGGCTGACAGGTGTGGACTCGCTTGTCCCCTGGCTTTCAGCATTCTGCAGCCTACTGCGATTTGCCTGCTACCACGTGAATTGTGGCGAATTTTATTTTTTTAAAGCAGACTTTTAAAATTTAGACACCGTATACTGCTTTCACGAAGATGTAAGGAACGACAACTTAGAGATGAATTACAAATTTCTCTTTACAAAAAGTCAAATGTTTCAAATCTGCTAGATATTCTATGATTACAGCAGCTATTTATAGTTTGCTAACAATTATTTTAAAAATAATTATAATAATCTGTTCCTTCAAAGTAAAACTAGCATCTTAACCGATGTGTCGAAGTAACAAAGTAACTGCTTTTTGAAAGAAATTCATGCAGTGCAAAGAGCATTTTAAAAAAGAATGCTTTAGAAACATTTCCATCATTCTGACTTCTGAGTTTAAAAAGTATAAAAACTATCGTATCTAAAAACTGGCATACATTTTAGAAACGATTTTCTAATCTTTATTTTTAGAAAGTCTTCCAAACAAAATCCTGTGTTTAAAATCAAAATTGACAGAACTTTAAAGATTATAACCCCTTTCAATATGTTTTACATGAACTGACATATAAAGAAAGACGGAGGCAGGCACAGTGGCTCCTGCCTGTAATCCCAGCACTTTGGGAGGCTGAGGGGGGAGGATCGCTTGATGCCAGGAGTGCAAGACCAGCCTGGGCAACACAGTGAGACGCTGTCACTACAAAAAAAAAAAAAAAAATTAAAAACTTAGCCAGGCGTGCTAACACATGCCTACAGTCCTAGCTACTCAGGAGGCTGAGAGACAGGAGGATCACTTGAGCCCAGGAGTTCAAGGTTAACGTGAGCTAAGATGACACCACTGCACTCTAGCCTGGGTAACAAAGCAAGTCCCTGTCTCTGAAGTAAAAAAAAAAAAAAAAAAAAAAAAAAAAAGATGGACATTTACTAGTCAAACTGTCTTGCTGGTGAGATGAGATTAAAAAAATTAGTGTCATGGTTTTATAACAATGTACTATAGTAGACTGAATAATGCACCTCCAACCCCAAAGACATCCATATCCAAATCCCCACAACCTGTGGCTACGTTACCTTGTGTGACAAAAGGAACTTCCCTGGTATGATTAAACCAAGGTTCTTGAGATGGAGACATGATTGTGGATTATCAAGGGGGGCCCAATGCAATCACAAGTGTCCTTACAAGAGAAAGGGTGAGGCAGGAGAGTCAGAGTGAACAGCAGGAGATGCGACAAGGCGAGTAAGAGGTTGGAGGAAGGAGCCATGAATCAGGCAATGCAGGTGGCCTCTAGAAGATGACAAAAGGAAAGGGATGCTCCCCTCAGGACCTCTACCGTTTTACTTTTTCCTTTCCAATCTTTACATGTTATTTTTTCCTGCCTTACTGCACTGGGTACAACTTCCAGTACAATATGGAATAGAAGTTGTGATAATTGGGCAACACTGCCTTTTTTTTGGACTTAATCATATTGCTTTCAGTCAGCAAAAGGGTTTTTTAATACCATTAAAAAATTAATTTAAAATAATCTTTTATTGCAATCTTTTTAATTTCTATTTTTGTACAATTTTATAACAGTGTATTGGTATAGCACATGTACATTCGCTTTTTCACCTTAAGTATGATGTCAAATCTAGGTTTTCATAGTTACCCTCTGTCACAGGGTTTCTCAACTAGCTTTCCACAAAATCCTAGGATTCTGCAAGAAATAAGGATTTAAAAAAATAAACTTTTTAAAAATTTCACACACCATGTAACTTGAGTGCTTATAGTGTTAGGCAACCACTGAGCGGCCCAACTAGTGATTTCATCAGAAATCTTTCAGTGTCACGTGGCACTGTGCAAGCAGGACTATGTTCACTTTGCTGAGGCCAACCATCAGTTTTTGATGCAATAGGGGGAGGCCACTGATGAATGGTAAGGGATACATTGCACCAATGGGAGTGCAGAAGGCTGACATCACCACCAACTCCCTTCCAGACAAATCCCAACCTCCCTTTAGTGCCATTGACTTATGGGAGCAAACAAGCAATATTGGTACAACAGAAAATCTAAACAAGGAATTTTTACACACTCTACGACTCAACTGCCGCTTACCACTCTGCTGTTGTAAATGCTGCAAAACATGGATCATGCAGCAATAAAATTTAAAATATACTGTGAAGTTTTTGTATTTTTCACAACTTTCTCAATTAGTTATTATTCCTTTTAGTTTTATAACATTTGCATTTGTGTTTTATAAACATGTCTGACAGTCTAGTGTGATGAATTCTGAAGATGAGATTTGTGACGGAAGAGGATTCCAAACCTAGGCCCATGAACAATTCTAATACGATTAGTAATTTAAAAAAAAAAAAACTATAATCTTCTGAGCCATTTACTACACCAGTGCAGCAAGAAACGCAAAACAGCAGCTACCACTCCAATGAAATGTACTAATCGATGAGTTTTACTGGGCTCTAACAATCCAAGGTGTCCTATGCCACTGTGCTTCGTCTGGCAAACAACTTAGAATCTGACTCCAGCAAAACTGAAAAGACACTGAAATGTGAAACACAGCCACTGGACAACTCAAGGTACTTACTGCAATCTCAAATGGAGTAAGGCTTATAGTTTGTTTTTTAAGTCCTATTTAGTGAAAAGGCTCATGATGCATATTATTAGAACTTATTGCCCAAAAAAAGGTGGCGGGTGGGGATGGGCAGAATCACACAGCTGGCAGGAACCTAATAATGTCAGCATATCAAATGATAGTGAGTAATATGCACAGTCTGAGAAACTGTTAAGGTTTCATTCCCCAACAGTACGATAAGTCAACAAATCGATGACATGTCACGTGATGCTGAAGAGGTTTGGTTAATAAACCGAGAAACAACAGCAAGTCTATCCAGGTTGACAAAGCAACTGATTTTAGCAATGCATGTCGTGTAAATTTCTTTTTGATACCCTACAGAACAGATTGAAAAATTTTTAAATAATGGTGAATTTCGAGAAAAAATATTCTGCTGCAAAAAACTACCACAAATAAGCAAAGGGCAGAACATATTTAATGTGGTGTCTCCGTATCAGGAAATAAAAAGTCTGTCCTGGAGAAACTGTTGGCATCTATACTGATGTGCTTCTTTAGTGGCCGACTCCAGGCAAGGTTTTACCTCTCGTATAAAAAAAAAAAAAAAAATCCTGATGTTGTCTCATGACACTGCTTTCCTCGGAGAGGTACTAGCATCAAAAACCCTTGGAAATGAAATGAAAAATGTCTTGAATGATGCTACAAAAATGATATGCTTTATTAAACAAAGACCAGCACACTCGAGCACATAAATCTCCTGCTACACACAGAAATCCAGTGGCTTAGCAGAGGAGGTATTCTCAAAAGAACGCTGAAGCTGAATGCTGAATTTCAGAGGTACTTTCAAGAAAATCGTAGGCCATACTTTACTGAGTGCTTTAACAATGAAGAATGACTACAGAAGCTAGCCTTCTAAGCAGATTTTTTTTTTTTTTAATAGCATGAACCAGTTGAACAAATTTAGAAAAAAATGCTTTGACTTTAAGCGACAAGACTTTTGGATTTCAAAGCAACACTGAATCTTTGGAAAAATCATGTGGCAAAGGAAATCTTGCAATGCTGTCTGGCCTTGAGAGTAAAGAAAGATGTCAACAAGTCTGAAGCATTATTAAAGACCACCTGGAAAAACTAAAAAACAAAATTAAACAATTATTTTCCCTCCTTTTCAACGCAAATGAATGCTTGAGTAAAGGACTCTTTCTCTCAATCTTCTGCTCATCTGGTAAGTAAGTTGCCTACTTTGATAAGGCAAAAAAAAAAAAAAAGAAAAAAGAAAAAGAAAGAAAGAAATCAAATAGAAAACTTTTTAAGAAGAAAAAACAGAAGCTTCCTTTACCTATATGACTGACTGATACTAGAGTTGATGTCCTTTCTGGGGCAGAATCACACACACAAAAAAACCAACCCAACAGGCTAATAAATTGGGCAAAATAAATACAAAGACAGAAAGTATCATTCTCTACTCAAAAGAACAATGGTAATTATCATTAACTTATTATAGCCACAACTTAATGATTAGGTTAACATGTGCGCTGGGGGCATATAACTTTTTGCAAGGGTTCCTCCAGGGTAAGAAGACTGAGAAAGACTGCTCTATTGGATTAAGGAACTTTGCCTCTACTATTAATTTGTTACAAGTTTTTATCATAAACAGGTGTTAATTTTATCAGAAATGTTTTCTATATCTGCTGAGATGATATGATTTTTCTTTATTCTAAGATGACTTACATTAATTTCCAAATATGAACCACTTCGACATTCCTAAACTTTACTTCATCACAATGTTATTATCCCTACATACTCATATGAGTAAATTCACTTTGTTCATATCTTTTAAGGATGTTTATGCCTGATATTGTCATATAACTTAAATGCTTTATTTAAAACTGTAAATAAATTCAGGTTCTTGACCGTGCCCTACCATCAACCAGAACTGCACCTGTAAGCCAGTCTTTTAATTTCTATGGACTTGAGAGCTTCTAAATTAAAAATTGTCAGAATCCATTCAGATAGAAGCCAGGCCAGTGGTTCTCAAACTTTAGCATGCATCACAATCACCTGCAGGGCTTCTCAAAACACAAGAACACTGCTGAGCTGCATACAGGTCTAGGAAGGGGCCCGAGAATGTGCATTTCTAACAAGTTCCCAGGTGATGTGCCACGGATGCTGGCTGGAGAACAACATTTGCGCACCACTAAACTAGAATAAACCAAATTAACCGAATTTTTCAACATAATGTTTTACATAACTGAGACACATACACATAGAGGGGTGAGATCAAGAGAAAAATCATTCTTTCATAAACAAAGTACACCCCCAATCTGTCATCTAAGAACTAGTGTCTTATATGAAGAAAGAGGCGTCCTTCATAAGGGAACTTTCAAGAAAATGTGGAGTGCTTTTAAGACATTCCTTTATGCAATAAAATTTGTCTTACAACATTAATCATTTCTACAAAAATCCTTCTAAGATGGACCCTAAACTTCTTCTATCTTCTTAAACATGTCACTGAACATAATTTAATCTTTTTTGATGTCTCGGTTACTGTTTTAATGTAAATTACTGGGCTATGGTATAACAACAACCATCTCGGAAGCTCGTGAGATGTGTTGGGCAGTTTGTCCCCATGCCAAATGTTCTCAGTATTATGACCTTGAAGTTCTTGTATTTGCCTTTTTTTTTTCTGTGTAGTACTTTCTCTAAAGTTATCACTTCTTGCTGTAAATTTCACTGTACCCATCTCAGTTTCCCGATGGCTCTTCCATGTGGTTTATAAATAATTCTCATTGAAGAATTAAAGAGTTCCCCTATCAGTAAATGAATAAACTCTGAGGAGCATTTTTGTTGTTACCTTTCTTTTGCTTTCTAAGTGTATACTGGGGACAGTGGAGACTTCCCAAGAATCAGTTTACAGATACCTTCCATGTGTACTTTTTGCCTTTCCAAACAGGCCCTCCCCTCTTCACAACCCCCGCCCCCCAAAAGGTGCAACTTTCACTTACACTCAGAATTTATGATGCACTGCCTGAAGGTTTAATAAACTCCAGGGACCCAAACAAAAGGTAAGTCAAAAAAAAAAAAAAAAAGAAAAAAGAAAAAGAAAAAGAAAATACTGTTTGGGAGAAGCCTTCATAAATAATAACTGAGGTGCCATAAACTATCCACTATAGGACTTCTTGTCTTTTCCAGTCTTACGTATTTCTAAGGGTTAAAAATAGGATATTTTGAACTTTGCTGGAACATTCTAAATTCTCGTACATCATGAATATAATTTGTGGGCAATTGTTTAAAGTTTCCCTTTAAACAACTTCATCTCTCCCATCTCCACACAACCCCATGTGCACTCAGTGCTGTCCAAGAACGCATTACTCTTAGTGGGAGAGTCTGACAAAAGCAAAGCAAAGAGAACACTGGTTAAAAAAAAAAAAAAAAAAAAATCTAACGATAAAAATAATTTTTTTCAAGAATTTAAATGTAAGTAATTATCTTCGGCAATTTTCAAAACACATGCTTGAATATTTATTAGCCTGAACAAAAAGCATAATTAAAGATCTGAAACAATATCAATTAAGGGGGCTGATTCCTTTAAATATAACAGAAATCTTTTCCAGGGGTACCACACCATTCAAATTACGCTACATAAAACACGCAGATAGAAACTGTACAGGAACTATTTTAGATTGAGTGTGCATTATTCAATACGGTAGTTAAAGCCTATTTTGTAAAATCATATCATGAAATTTTTATTCTAATTAGTCGATTCTCATTACATCTTTTAAACAGTTTGATATTCCTACCTGTTAATAAAAATAAGTTATACCCTAGCTGTAACAGTGATTAGTTTTTAGCAGTAGGTATCATTCTCTTTCATTAATTATCCAAAATAAAAATGTACCAAGTTATTTCTGAATCATCTCTTTTATTTATACCTAATAGCTGACACTGGAGATCAGAAGACACAGGCACACACATTTAAAAAGGGTAACACACTTTTATCATATCCCTTCCTTCATATGTATTTTTTTATTTAACTTATAATGATGCAATGCAACATAACAAGCAGCAGATAATTCTTTTAAAAGTTATTTATAAAAATTGATAAATTACTGTAATTCTATTTGAGCCATATAATTTTCATCACAAATACCTTAGTAATATTTTTTAGTATGCATTCTGTAATTTATTTCTCAGTGTTTTTTATATTATCCAAAATATGTATTAACCCATTTATTTGAACTTAAAAATAGAAGATATTTTGTGATATAAAGCAAATTTGATATGGCTGCTTGGTTTGACAATGGAGACTGACTTTGTTAATGAGGAGATACTTGCCATAAATTGAATAAGCTAAACCTTTATCCTGAAGGTTTTGACAAAAATATATTTAAACACATATAAGCATCTTATCAAAAAAATGCCTTAGCAAAGGTATACTGAAATTAATATTTTTATTTTCTCAACTGCTTCTGACTATATCAGAATAAAGAAAGTGCCTATGAGGGGAAGGAGGGGAACTGACATAATTAGACCTTTTATAAGTCTTGGTGAAGCCTTTTTGATATGCTTCCTAAAAGCTAAGAAAATAAACAGTTAAGGACCAGGTAACAAATCCTTTGGGAAGTCAGGTGGTTTCCATTCTTTTCCTTTCAACAAAACTGCAAGAGGACCTAACAGAACTGTCAACTGATGGATGCTTGATGATAAAAATCACTAAGTGACTTCTGGCATATAACTTGGAAGATTTTGATATTGCAAAACATCCATTAATAAGTTAATTCCATTAGAATTAACTTATTCATATGAACATGTATTTCTTAGAACTTAAAACCACAAAATCTAAATACGGGAACAGATTTGGTAACACATCCCATTTCGTTGTAGCAGTAAGTAATGTACATCTCCAAATGCAAGAACTATTAGAGGAAGAGAGGGAGACAGCTCCATTCATTCCATTAAAGAATGGATTTCTGTTACATACAAAGTGAAATTTAATCAAAATTTTAATCTATGTATGTTATTCTACTCAACTATGCATTAATTGTAAAAATAACTCAAACCAGAAGGTATTTTTAACACATAAAGCTTTATAGTCACAAGAAAAACATCTTTAATTTCAATTTCGTTACTCATTATTGTGGCAGAGAAGTTTGATAATCAAAAATTCAAGGCGAGAAACAGAAAGGGCATACAAAGTCAAAGACAAAATAATTAAAATATCCAATCATTAAAGAAGTTCCTTTTTATATTTTTAAATTAATAATGGCGTTTAGATTCTATTAAATTTAAAAGTGATATATTTTACTGAAATATTACAATATGCCAGAAATCCCATATTTCTGGTCACTAAACTTTTGCTAAAATAGTGTAGTTATCAAGTTAAGTATGTGCAAAGGGGTACACAGTTCTTCAAAACTGTCTTAGGGGGCCGGGCGCGGGGGCTCACGCCTGTAATCCTAGCACTCCGGGAGGCCAAAGCAGGGGGATCCCTCGAGGCCAGGAGTTCAAGACCAGCCTGAGCAAAAGTGAGATCCCGTCTCTACTAAAAATACAAAGAAATCAACTGGACAACTAAAAATATGTAGAAAAAATTAGCCGGGCATGGTGGCACGTGTTTGTAGTCCCAGCTACTTGGGAGGCTGAGGCAGTAAGATTGCTTGAGTCCAGGAGTTTGAGGTTGCTGTGAGCTATGCTGACGCCACGGCACTCGAGCATGGGCAACAGAGCGAGACTCTGTCTCAAAAAAAATAAAAATAAAAAATTGTCTTAGGGGACATGAGTAAAAAAAAAATCTGAAGATCATTGTTCTAGATAGAAAAACTTATAGAGTCATCTAGATAAGTAAAGACTATGTTAACAGAATAGCAAAAATATGACTCTTAAATGTCAGTCTCCTTCAATAGACAAGAGCCTCAAGGACATGCATTTTTTCCTGGGTATTCCCATCACTATAAATAGCAAATAGATTTTAATAACTGTTTACCACAAGTGGAAATGGATGGAGGGAATAAAAATGGTAAATATGTAAGTGTCCAAGTATATTATTTAATAATGGGAAATTAGAAACATATTTATACTAGAAATCAAATACAAACCACAGAATTCAGACGAAGCCAGATACATCTCTTAAATTACAAAAGAAAAGCCTTAGCACAGTTAAAAATCTGATTTATATTTTAAGCAGTAGATAGATGAAATTAAAATAACAAATACAGAGCTGGTCTTTGACCTCAAGAGATTCGACTAGTAATTAAATGGGAATAAGAGTCTGGCAGAAGAAGGGAGCAAATTTGAAATCACTTAGCTCTCTCAGCCATAAATGAAATTTCGTTTTAATAAAGTTAAGATTCAAAGTTTTTAGTAAAGCCAAAATCTTAGATGATCAAAATTTAGTATTCAAAATATGTTAAATCTTCCATCGAATATTAAATTCTAATTCTTTTGTGAGTCAATGTTTTACTAAGACCCTCAGTAAATGTCTAATTTTCTCCTCCAATATGTAGAGAAGCTGTCACCACCATCTGCCTGAACTACATAGTTTTTACTTTTCATATCAACAGAAGTAATACCCTAAAAAATCATTCACATCTCCCCATTGGTTTTGCTACCCCAGCAGATATTGACTACTTGAAGAGATGATATATCTACTTGCCTGGGCATGAACCCTTATTAACTGAAATGGTGGGCTTAAATTGTGTGCCGAAAGTAATGTAACTTAAATACACTTGGAGCCAGGTGTGGTGGCTCACGCCTGTAATTCCAGCACTTTGGGAGGCCAAGGTGGGAGGATTGCCTGAGGCCAGGAGTTCGAGACCAGCCTGAGCAACAGTGAGACCCCCGTCTCTACAAAAATAGAAAAATTAGCTGGGTGTGGTGGCCCATGCCTATAATCCCAGCTACTTGGGAGGCTGAGGCAGAAGTATGTCTTGAGCCCAGGAGATTGAGGTTGCAGTGAGCTGTGAGCTGTGAGCTGTGATAACACCACTGCACCCTAGCCCAGGAGACAGAGTAAGACCCTGGCTCTCTCCATCAACCGACCAACTCCAGTAACTTGCTGCAATGCTGACTTAACATAATGTAAAAGGGTTAAGGCATAATTGGCATACAATAAACTGCACATATTGAATATGTATAATTTGATACATTTTTGACATGTGTATACGAATTTAGCTTCTGTAAATCCCAATTCCCTTCTTTTGCCAAAAAGTTAAATAGGAATTTTGTTATTTGAGAAAAGTACTTACCTTCATGTAATTCACAATTTTAGCAAGAACACCAAACTTATATCCAGAGCTTCCTGATAGAGCTTTCAAGTTAAATGATCCATTGTTATGATCTGGAAATAAAGTTCAAAAACCAATTATAACATTTTCATGTTGTACATGATGACTTTTAAGCAGCTAAGATGATTTTAATACTGGTAAGATATTTCTTGTTTGAATTTTTCATCTAATAAAATTCTATGCTGTAAAATTTCAGTGAAAAATACAAAATCTTTGAATGTATGTTAAACTACCAATTTTCTCACTAAGGGTAGGAACACAGTATAAATAACTTAAAAGCACTAAAATACAGTTCTTTCATAAGCACCTTTATCTCACTCTTACCTGAATCCTGATTAGATTCCCCCCATAATTAGAAGTACAGCTTATTAAACAAGGGAACAATACAAACTTCAGTCTGACCCATAAGGCTCTTCTTAACACAGAGTAGATTACTTCTAAGGGATAAAAAGTTCAATTTATCACCTATTACATCAATTTCTACTTACTAACTTAAGAAAAATAAATGGGAATTAATAGGAAAAAAAAGACACCATAACTATTTCAAAGAAAACTTTACAGATAAATTAGGAATAAAAAGTACAGGCACTGCCACTGCATACACATGAGTGTTTACAAAAGGATCACAGCATTGCCCAACATCTTTGACAAACAGCCCTCCCCTTCTCAATCTGGTGTGGAAAAACCTGTATACAAGACATTTGCTTCAGAATATCTATCATTCTGTTGCACAACTGCAGGCAGGAGCCCTAATGCCCCCGTTGCGTCACAAATGCATTCCATTAGTCGTAAGTAGGAAAAGTGAAAGATCCATCATAAACACTAGAAACACACTTCAGAAGTACACATTCAGTTAGCAAGGCATCAGATCAGATATTATCAAGTCCCCATGTGGCTGACCCACACAGGGAGAGGTCAAATAAAAGGGGAGGGGACAGCCGCTCTCTGGCACCAGCTTGGTAATAATAATTTAAACAAAAGATTGCATTAGAACAACCACAAGTCCAATGTAACAATTGTCAGAGATCCAAAAGAATAGCTTCCAGATGGCAACATAATACTCCTTTGAGATTAAAGTCTTTATTGAGTATGCTTTTTTGAGACTAAAATGAAACTTCATATGCAAGTGTCCTTTAAAACTAACTTTGTCACAATCTCAATAACTTCATTAGCACACTGAAGTCTACCATGTTTCCAAAAACAATATTAAGATTGCCTCACATATATGCTTTCACATTCACTATTTCGATTTACGAAATATTGCCTACATAGTTCATTTTCCCAAGGTGTTCAGAACACTTGTAACAATAATAGTAACTAATATTTACTGAACAATTACTATCTGCTGAACATCACGCTAAATAATTTTCACGTTTAATCCCTCCCCAAAATCCTATTTAAGAGGTATCACTGTCCCCCTTTAACCCAAGAAAACTCAGGATAGTAAGCACTAGAGTATGGATTCCAATCCAGTTGTAAACCCTGTGATACTGCCTTGTGTAAGACTCACCAACTAGCCTTTGCACATATTATTCCATCTGAAACTGGCTATTTTGTTGAAGTATGGAAATCCAGATTTTACAGCTCATGCCTGTAATCCCAGATCTTTGGGAGGCCAAGGCAGGAGGATCACTGGAGGACAGAAGTTCAAGGTCAGCCTGGGCAACACAGTGAGATCACATCTCTATAAAAATTTTAAAAATTAGCTGGGCATGGTGTTGCATGCCAGTAGTCCCGGCTACTTGTGAGGCTGAGGCAGGAGGATGACTTCAGCCCAGGAGTTCAAGGTTACAGTAAGCTATGATCGTACCACTACACTCCAACCTGGGTAACAGAGCGAGATCTCATCTCTTTAAAGAAAAAAAAAGGAAAGAAAAGAAATTTATAAATGCACATCTGATGTTTCCTTGTTTAGCTTTAGTAAAATAATATTAAACTTACCCTACACTCCTGTGTAAACAACTAACTGGAAAGACTATGAAAAAGAGATGACAATATGCTAAGGACAAACACCATACAAATGGTCAATTATGAACCACATACAGTTTTTTTTTTCTTTTTTTCACATACAGTTTTGTTTACCATGGTATCTCTCCAGTATTAACTCAATGCCAAGCATAATAAATATTCAATAAATGTTTGTTGAATAAGTGAATGTCATAAGGATATTTCTGTGCACTCCTTTATAGCCCCAGAAACTAATGCCCCAATTTATAATTTTAAAAATCAAGCCTACAAAAGTAAGCATTTACCTTGTCTGCTGCTGTTTTAATAAGCACTCCCATAATTAAGAATCTCGATTGTGTTATGCTTGGACCACAACTCTAAATAATACACTGTAACTAAAAACATTGTGTCTTTAAACAGCTGACTGGAGATGACTTTGCCATTTAAATTTCATAGACTGCTTTTTAAATATACAAGTGTATTTACCTAATCAAACCCTCTTCCAACTCACAGAGCTGAAAAATCAATTCTTTTCCCTCAGAATTTCTCCTAAATCATACTACAACATGGAAATAATCACTTCCAGAGGGCAAAATTTATATACGGAATAATGAAAGAAAAAGAAGGAAAGAGAAAAGAAGAATTAATTCATGAGATTTTATGCATACTTCCTGGAGGAAATATCAAGTTGGTAAAAGGATTGTTTGTTTCCTAGGTTATTACCTCTCCCGACATTATCTTCTAGCCCCAGTGCTGAAGTAGTCACTAAAGGATCCGAAATTTCATAGTAAAACACTAAGGAATCATCAATTTGTTAGTAACTCACAAATTCCTGTGCAGAAATTTAGCTTAAGGACAAAAAATAAAGGAAAAGGGGTGACAGCTGATATCCCAGACAGCTCTATTCAAGTTTATGAATGATTTACTCTTAAGGGTGGCAGGACTTAATGCAAATGAACAGAGAGGAAACTGTCAGCTGCATTGTGGTTCAACCAATAGAAGCACAGCTCCATCTTGGCTGTGCACTAGACTGCATTACAAACAGACGATACCATCGCTTCAACAGCATCCTTTCAGACAAGAGGTAGGTTTATATGATCTTTTTTATTTAGTGGTACATGTCCTTATGATGCAATAGGAAAATATTCTACCATGAAAAATCAGCCAGAAAGCTTTGTTCCTACTAAATACCAAAAAAAGCAACGTATTCATTTCATTGCTTGGTAGAATTTTATTATGAAAATATGAAGACTGCCTTGTGCTGTTTGATAAGCACCCTTACCATCTGTGCCTTAATGGAAAATTCATTACATTTTATATGAAGCTGATCTATATTCAGGTCTTAGAGTAAACCGTAAGCATTTGAGATGTTAACTGGTTACTTGCTAATTTCATTTTCTCTGAACGATTCATGTTAGCAGTTTGGTCTGTCTTAACAAAGGATTTTTCTTAAAGAAAAATCTAGACTAAAAGCAAATCCTGGACTAACGCTTTCTGATTATATGTGCAAATTATACTACTGGCTGGTAAAAAGCAGTTACTTACAAGAAAGTTTGTTATATTTTAACAAATAAGAGAAAATAGTTCAAAATTATTTTTTTTGACTTGGAGTATAAATGCAGAGAATGCCATGAAATCATCACAATTGTGATTTTTATATAAAAATAAAAAGACCATAAAAGGCATCATTATGTGGACTGCATTATACTATAACCCGAGATAATTTACAGAGTTTCAGATTTTCCTAACATCTTAATTAAAATAATTCCTCACAGTTAAATTTATTTTATTGAAATATACAAGTTAGGCTATTATTAAATGAAAACCTTTTAAAACAGCCTTTCATTTTTGATAAGCCGCAAAATACATATATTTATCAAAGCATTTAAATATAATGTTATTTACTGATCCTCAAAATAAATACAAAAGAAGTCTTTTTGATAAACTACGTTTTCAAATGAAAATATATCCTAAGAAGAATTGGTTAAGGGAGGAAGGTACAGTACCTTTCTGGGTAATAAGATTATTTTCATGGCTCAGAGCAACTGTTCATGTTTATTAGAAATCAGTATCAACTGTGGACCAAATTGCTAATTTTATAGTATTCAAGCATGAAAATATCATTATTTAGTAGGTACCAGAGCTCCAGGATACTATACACACTGACCTAAAGATCAGCCTCTGCCCTTTTACCTCACTGGTAAATTTATTTAATCTTTAAAGGTTTGGTTTTCTTCCCATAATTTCTATTCCTTCGATTTCTTAGTCAGCGTTCAGCTAGAATGAGCAAAGTATCCCTTGAAAACCCAAAGGCTGCTGTAACAAGATAGTAGATCTTTCCAGGCTCAGCACAACAGGGTTAATTACCTAGAAACCATTCCTACTTGCTGTATACAAAGTACTAGATCTCCCCAAAAAAGTCTCAGATAATTTTGTCAAATAAAAGTTAACTTACAAAATTGTAAACAGAAACCCCTACTACCCATACTGTTTTAACACTCTATCGTCAGCCTACATTTTGCTTGTAATATATCCATGGTGAGCACAGATGGAGGCTTCATTGCTGTTTCACCAAACTGATTAAAGGCATGGCCTGTCTTGGAGAGTTCCAGAGCTTAAATTGAGTGAGTTCTCTATATTTAAAGGCTATTGTGCTTAACTAATCATATTTCAAAGTCATATATGTTCAAAGGCACTGGAGAATTCAATTCGAAGGCTTTTTTCATAAATAGAGCAAAAGCATAATTTTATTCTGATCTGGCAATGCAAGGTTCCAGAACAGTTCCAAGTCCTATCCCCATAAATATTCCACTGGGCGTTTTGAAATGGGAGAGAATATATCAAAAATAGCGTAAAACAAAACTAAAAACTATACACTTAAAAAATTAAGTTATTTACTTTAAAGCTCCCCATTTCCGCAAATAAAATTTTAAAAGGGGTTGGAGGAAAGATCCAGAAAAGCACAACAGACCGTTCTTTTGTTTTGTTTTTTACCATTTTCTCTTGCTCTTTATAAGGCATGTTTACAGCATGTGCTTAATATAAACTTACATCTTCATTTCAAAACTATAGTCTTGGAACAGGAGAAAATGCTAAATGGTGTGTCTTTCTTACATGCCTAATTATGCCTAACCCATCAAAGACAGATTTAATCTTTACCCTAAATTCAACACAAAATATTACTAGAGCTCTACTGTACTTTTAAAGACTATATTACATTTAATTTAAGGTGGAAAATGACTTATTACAGGGTTTACTTTTATTCAGATATGCCCCAAAGCTAACTAAAGCATGAATGTTTTCAGCTGCTCACCAGTTATCAATACAGTCACAGGGGGGAAACTGTCATCATTCACAACATAAACATTACAAATACGCTTTCTTAGAGACTTCCGGCAAAGCACGCAAGTGCCTTTGGAGGTGGCATGCATTGCTACCCATAGTTGTTACTGGAAGCATAATTATTATAAGCATTTTTATGTCTGAATAAAGTACACAGACTAATCAAAATGACAACTGTTGACTAATACTAACTTTTTAGAATCCAGAAAACTCAATAAATGTATTAATAGATTTATAACAGACTTTTAAAAGCCAAAGGCAAGGAACAGTACTTTTTAATTCTTCTTTTGGTTTAAATAATAAATTAAAATGGTTCAAAAACCAAAAGAATGTAACAAGGTATACGTTGAGAAGCCTCACGCATATCCCTGTGCCCCCACTCTCTCCCCTACCCATCTCCACGATCTATTGTGATTCATTTCTTGTAGAACCTCCCAAGATTTTTGTGCAGATCCAAGTACATCATTTCCCTTTTACTTACATACACTATCCTGTACCTTGTTCTTTTCATTTAAAAATATCCTAAAAATCTTCCCATATCCCTATACAGTTTACCTGTGATTCAATTGTGTGGGTATACTCTATCAATTTAACCAGAATAGTTCTGGGTAGAATAGATGGGTACAAGTTAACGTCAAATAATTGAAATTAGTTATATGTCTGTCTGTCTGACTTTGTGGTTTCCTTTTTCTCTTTCTCATTCTCTATTTTTTTAGGGACAAGAGGACCTGAAAAAATTTTAAGTAGTTCATTTGTATCTCAAAAATAAACAATATGAGATTTCTTAAACCAATTTTCTAATCATTCTAAAATTTCATTTTGAAATCGTAACTTACATTATTAGTCTTTACAACTTCTCCCCAAAAGTCAATACAAAAGGCCCACTCATAATAAATTAAAATACAAAGTAATAACTTCAGTATAATTTCAACTAGGTATAATTTTTAGATTTATACAGCCAATCTCCAGAAGAAAAGAAAAAAATTAACAGTTCATTGTGTCAAGGAGATAGGATGGGGAGTAAAGCTTTTAATTTTTATTTACATAAAATTGCTATAATGATGTTTATGAAATCAATAGTGAAATAACATTTTAAATTAAGTTTATTAATAAGGCAGATTAAACTAATGTGAGAGGCATAACGTAGAAACTGCTTTTCTCTACTCTCTTTTCTCTCCCAATCTTTGTTACCCTTGCAGTTGCTTCTAATGCCAGGTTTAGAAGAGAAACCTTCAAAAGAAATCCCCAGGTTTTAAAAAGAGATTAACCTGAAAGGCCTTCAGAAAGTCTAAGGAATAGCCCCATAAATTCTGGAGAGTTCCTAAGTTAGCCCAGGTAAACCTACTACCATCACGTGATTCTTCCTACTCTTTACGGACCCACACAAGAGGAACTGTCCTCTATTTCCCAAAAGTCCTACTCTTCCTCTTTCTCATTACCTCTGCTCTTCAAAAAGGACCTGAAACTCATTTAGACTTAAGTAAAAATAACTGTAATGTGTGTTACCCCTCACAGGAATATCTGCATTTTGGCAGCCCTTAAAATCTTTAAAGGAGCTCCAAAAGCTGAACATTTTTATGGCATTTGGGTCTGAGTGTGTGCGTTACTACTCTATTAGGGAAGCTGAGTCAAAAAGGACCTAACTTTTGTCTCCATTTAAATAAGTTTCTACAAGGAATATTTGTGTGCATGGTGATTAGAATCAGAGGCAGCAATAACACAGAGGCTGAATGGGGAGCCTATCAGGGCACCCACAGTACACAACTTCAAGGGGCACCACTTACATCGTATTCTATGTGAATGGCACCCCCCAACACAACATGAATGGTGCTCCCCGGAGCTGTGCACGGTAGTGGCCCTGCTTCTGTAAGAACGTGCTCTGAAGAGAAAATGCAAAGGATAACAAGGTAATTGTGAAAGGCTGGGTCTACAGACACAGTCTGAGATTACTATAATGTAATAGGAAGTTACATACCTATGTTCCAGACCATGTATTTTTGTATGTCCCTGAACTAAAAGAAGCAATTGATTCAATTACTGCCCATTAGTCTGCTCTCACTTCAAGATGAAGGGTCACCACGCACCATAAAACTGAAGGATTCTTAAATCCAAAAAGAAAACACGCATTTAAGCCTTTACTTCTGGCCTCATATGATCACTTTAAACTTCAAAACACAGGGCAAAAGAAAGGAAGCAAGCCCAGGCAGACGAGTGAAGCAATTTGCCATGTAAACCTGATTTAAGAAAGAATTCAAAAACCTTAAAAAACATCATTTTATCAACCTCAAAGTTTTAAAATTTTATTTATTAAGAAAACAGGCCAGGCATGGTGGCTTACACCTGTAATCCCAGCACTTTGGGAGGCCAAGGCAGGAGGACTGCTTGAGCTCAGGAGGTTTAAGACCAGCCTGAGCAAGAGTGAGAGACCATCTCTACCAAAAAAAAAAAAAAAAGAAAGAAAGAAAAGAAGTCAGCTGTGGTGGCTCGTGTATTTATGAGCACGTGGGGGCTCATGACACTCATACTTCCACACCATATGCAAGTTTTCTTTAAATGAAACATACTCTCACATGCAAGGTCTCTCCAGAATTTAGAAAAGTATTTGGTACACAGTAGGTAATCAATAAATATTTGCTATAGGAAAGAATGAAAGCCTGTTTACAAGTGTATAGTAAAGGAAAAGCATACAACATGGTAATATGTTATCAATAAATTAAGGAAGTGGAGCTAAGTTTTTTCTCTTCTTTCCAAAATTTTCTTAATGTGCAGGTATTTCATAATTTTAAATTAAGCTTTAAAAGATATTTTTAAAAGATCAAGATAGTACCAATTCACTTAGTTCCTCAATGCCATAGTTCCAAACTACCAAACCTTTAATCCTTACAGTTCTACTTACGGCCTAACAAGTACTAGGTCGACAAGAGCAAAACTTAATATGAGAATACTCAAACTTTAACTCATTAGCTTATTTTGTGAAATGAAATAATAATTTAATAATTGATATCTCTGGGAGGGCTGAATTTATCTGTTTTTTAAAATATTAATGTCCATGGGTCATTTAGGTACATGAAACATTTAAAATTATCATCTACATAACAAACAATCCCAAGATTAAGATCTCTTCACAGGTAACTTTAACCTAAAATTTTATTGTCCTTATTCTGAAAACTGTCATTATTTGGCTTTTCTTTCTCTCTTTTTCACTCAGCCACTACTTCCTGATTCAGATCACCCGTCATCAAAGTTTAAAGGAGTGGAAATAAGAGACAGATACACTGATCCAAAAAGGTGAGAAGAATCCATACAGGTAATGACAAATGCTTTTCCAGGGGCAGTTTGAAGAACACAACCTTAAAACACCAACATTTGTTGTACATAATAGCTCAATGACCACTGCATTAGTCAAGTTTTAAACTAATTCAGCTGACTTTTTCCATCTTCCATTGGCAGTTAATTTCTGTACATGAAACCTTAAATACACATATATCTAATAAACAACACACACAAAAAACCATAGAATTTGGTTTACAGAGTACATTGGCATAGATATACAAAAAAATTCAAAAATACTATTCAGACATTTAGGAAGATTCAGGTTCTCTATATAAATTTATTGGAAATCTTAGTACTGAGATCTGAATGGACAAATCTGTAGTTTGCTTACATATATTGATTTTCTACCTTTTTTATAGATTCAAAAGAGCAGTACAAGAAGCGGAATCTCTGAAATGGCTTCCAGCCACTGGAATGAAACCACTACCTCTGTTTATCAGTACCTTGGTTTTCAAGTTCAAAAAATTTACCCTTTCCATGATAACTGGAACACTGCCTGCTTTGTCATCCTGCTTTTATTTATATTTACAGTGGTATCCTTAGTGGTGCTGGCTTTCCTTTATGAAGTGCTTGACTGCTGCTGCTGTGTGAAAAACAAAACTGTGAAAGACTTGAAAAGTGAACCCAACCCCCTTAGGAGTATGATGGACAACATCAGAAAACGTGAAACTGAAGTGGTCTAGCCGTCTACAGAAGACGAACAAAATCTTTGACAGCTTGACCTTGTCTGAGAAAAGAGAAAATCTTCTGAGACCAACTGTTAGTACAAAACTGATTCTGACTAGGAATGGTTAAAAGATTTCTAGTAGAAGGGAAAAAAAGTTAAATATGCACTGTTCGTGTGTGTATCCCTTTCATTAAATATACAGTAAAACTTCATAAACGTGAATTTACCAATCTATTTAATATGACACATCAAAAACTGGAGAAAAGATTCCTAGAATTCAGCATTAAGCAGCAAAATGTAAGCTGGAAAACACAAACAAGGCTAACCATGCTAAAATAACTTATACCTAAACAATTCATACAGGCTATAAAATAGTGTTTTGGTAACAAAAATGCTGTTTAAAATGTGTTTCTATATCCAAAGTAAAATACTTCCACCATGAGTCCCCATTTATTAGAAAGTAATATTTTTTATTTATTGAAGACAACTTAGATATATTTTTAGTGATCTGAGTTTTATGTAGGATTTGTATGAAAAAGTTTCAAAATACTCAGAAAGGGCCGGGTGCAGTTGGTCACACCTGTAATCCTAGCACTCTGGAAGGCCGAGGCGGGAGGATCGCTTGAGCTCAGGAGTTCGAGACCAGACTGAACAAGAGTGAGACCCCGTCTCTACCAAAAATAGAAAACATTAGCTGGGCATGGTGGCACACACCTGTAGTCCCAGCTACTTGGGAGGCTGAGGCAGGAGGATCACTTGAGCCCAGGAGTTTAAGGTTGCAGTGAGCTATGATGATGCCACTGCACTATAACCCAGAGCAACACAGTGAGACCCTGTCTCAAAAAAAAAAAAAAATCTAGTTATTAAAAGATTATGTACTTCCCGTCTATGACAAGGACCCCAAAGTTCATGAAAATGTATGTGGTTTTAACAGTGCTCAGAATAGCTCCTGGTTACCAAAGTGCTTTGTATACCTGTGTCACAAATTCTTTGAAAGTTGGTTACATGATTTGTGTTTATTTCTAATGTTAGAATATTTTAAAAGTGCTTTGTGAAAAAGTGAGCTCGGGCTGGCAATTAAGGTTCTTTAAATTGAAAGTAATAGATTTCTGCTCTCTTCCCTTCACCATATAGTTCTTTATTGCACAAAAAAAATTTTTTGTGGCTGCAGTGCAGTGGCATGATCATAGCCCACTGCAGCCTCCAACTCCCTAGGCTCAAGTGATCCTCCTGACTCAGCCTCCCAAGTAGCTGGGACTACAGGCAGAGGCCACTACACCTGGCTAATTTTTTCTTTGTTTATAGAGACAAAGTCTCACCATGTGGACTCAAATGATCCTCCCACCTCAGGCTCCCAAAATGTTGGGATTACAGGCTTGAGCCACCATGCCTGGCAATAACTAGATTTTTTTATAATGTACGCTATCAAATGTTTCCCACCCTATCCTGTAATTTATGTAGCCATCCAACAAATATTTATTGAGTGCTTATTATGTGTAAGAGATTAGGCCACATACTAAGGGTAGAGTGGCAAACAAGTAATCACGCCAACAGCACACAACAGGAGCTTTGTCAGAAAGCTGTGGGAACTCAAAGGTTAAACACTGAATTCAGATTAGAGAATGGGAATAATATGACTTTTAAACTGAAACCTCAAAGAACAGAAGTTAGCCAAAAGAAAGAGGGAGGGAGGTAAGAATGTTCCAGGAAGAGGAAATAATATGAGCAAAAGCCAAAAGGCGAAAGAAAGTAAAGCATGTTAGAGGAGCTACAAGTCAGGATCACTAGGACAGAGTACCAGAACAGCAAGATATGAGGCATAAGAGATTAGCAGAGGCCAGATTAGGTAGGGCATGTAGGCTGCAGTAAAAGAGGGACTCTATCTGAAAAACAACGATGATCAGCTTAAGCAGAAAGTGACATGATCAGATTAGAAAAATCACTGACTGCTATATGAAGAATGAAGAGAAGAGAAGCTAAACCAAGAGACCTGGTAAGCACCTAAACCAGCAATCCAATCATAGTGACCTAAACTAGGGTGGTATGATAGTCTTTAGTGTTTATACCCCATATTTCCGGCTCTCTTCATTCTGAGCCCAAGGAAAGATTGCACTTAGGAATCCCCTATGGTTGGGTACAGCCTTGTGAGCAGCTCTGGCCAATGAGCTGTGAGAGGAAGTGCTGTGTGCCACCTCCAGGTCAGAGAATTTAACTGCTAGAGCAAGATCTTTTTCCCTCTGGCACAGAAACCAGAAACATTTGAGCTATCAGCTGTTAACCTGGGTGCTTGAGTGACTGTAACAAGTTGAGACCTCTACCAACCCATGATAAACATACTGTATGAAAGAGAAACAAGCCTGTGTTAAGACAATGACATTTTGGCATTATTATCACAACCACAGTTCGTCCTACCCTGACTGTTCCTAGGGATGACCCTGGCCAACCAAAGCAAAGCCCTACACAGGCTCTTCCTGCTGCTCAATGGGATCTGCTGTTTGTGCAGAAGATGAAATTCCCTACCCATTACCTGTGGCCAAAACTACAAGCTAAGACATTCTTAACACATTGACTGCCACACTAGAAAAAATATTTTTTCTT
Organism: Indri indri; assembly: GCA_004363605.1. NCBI lineage: Eukaryota > Metazoa > Chordata > Mammalia > Primates > Indriidae > Indri > Indri indri. The sequence continues at coordinate 335,175 of RJWJ010000139.1, forward strand.
TGGGGCCAGTGTTTCATTAGGAAAACAGAATAAAAACTGTGAAAACAAAACTATCCTTTCTAATTTAATGAAAAATTTGTTCTTTTTTTGGGGTTTTCTGTGCATGAGTTATAGGCAACTTCAAAGATATTAGGTCATTAAGTATGAAATGTCTGATTTCCTTAAGTACTAAGTTTGACAGTTGATATCTCTGACATTTCACTTTGACACTTCTTGTTTGGTTTTTTTTCCCCCTATTGTGAAGGTATGTCCTCAGTCTTTCAAATACATGTTTTGGCTTGTTTTTATCTTTCACATTTTTTTTTAGAACAATTTTTGTGAAACCATGGATAAGTAAAAAATTCCTGTTATTTTTGAATATGAGTTCCATCATGAACCCGATGCAGTGCACACAGCTTGAAATATCATCCAAGTGTTTGGGAAGGATGTGGTTAACGAACACAGTATGTCAATGGTTTGAGAAGTTCCATTCTGGTGATTTTAATTTTGAAACTGAGCCACGTGGATGACCTGAGACCAAGGTGGATAATGATGAGCTGAAAGCTGTAGTGGAAGCGAATCCATTTCAACCTACCTGTGAATTAGCAGCAAGGTCTGACGTTACTATTCCAACAATACTGGACAATTTGAAACAAACTGACAAGGTAAAGAAGCTGGACAGATGGATATCACATGAATTAAATGACCATCAGAAGAGAAATCATCTTGAAGCTTCCCTTTGTTTGCTGTCATGACATAAAGGCAAACCATTTCTATACCATATTGTTATGTGTGATGAAAAATAGATTCTTTTTGACAACTGCAAGCATTCAGCACAATGGCTGGATAAAGATGAAGTGCAAAATATAGTCCAAAACCAAATATCCATCAAACAAAAGCTAATGGTCTCTATTTGGTGGTCCAGCGCTGGCATTATCCACTACAGCTTCATGAAACCCGGTCGATCGATTACAGCAGATGCCTACTGCAACCAATTGGATGAAATGATGAGAATGTTTGTGATTGAGCAGCTGAGACTGCTCAACAGAGACAGGCTAATCCTCTTGCAAGATGATGTCGCAAAAAAACAATGCTGCTGCAACTAGAGAGGCTGGACTTGGAAACTTTCTGTCATCCACTGTATTCACCAGACCTTGCATCAACTATCGCTTCTTCCAGGCTTTGGACCACTTCTTGGAAAAATATTCAATTCTTAACAGGCTGTGGAAAATGCCTTTCTCCATTTCATCACCACTCGCTCTTCACGCTTCTTGGCTGCTGGCATAAACAAGCTACCTTTGAGATGGCAAAATTGTGTTGATAGTTTAGGAGCATACTCTGATTAATTGTACTGCTTCTTGTTTGAGATATAATAAACTAAACCTGTGATTCAAAATCGGACATTTCATATTTAATGACTTAATAGTTCCCACGGCTCCAAAGGTGAAGAGACATCTGACTTACATACGCTTCACGAGGCCCCAGGCTCAAAACTAGCATGAGTTAAATACAACTCACATGGCAGTTACTATATTAAGCAGGTCGAAGGGACTAGGCCTAAGAGTGGCTCTGTGCTAATGTTTCAAACAGTTTAAAAAATTTTGTATGAATTAATTAAATACAAATTTCATTGTAATGAGAGATAAACCTAATATATATGCTTATAAGGATAGGCCTACTTTGATAAAAAATTAGCTCTGCTTTAACATCAGTTATTAAAACAGCTTGAAGGACATCTAACAAAATGACATTAATAAAAATTACCGCTACACTTTGAAGTAGCTAAATAATTTCTATTGTGAATTAAGCTGTACTAATCTTGTTGTTTAAAAGATAATAGCCTAGGCCGGGCGCAGTGGCTCACGCCTGCAACCCTAGCACTCTGGGAGGCCGAGGCAGGAGGATTGTTTGAGCTCAGGAGTTCGAGACCAGCCTGAGCAAGAGTGAGACCCCGTCTCTATTAAAAAAATAGAAAAAAATTAATTGGACAACTAAAAATATATAGAAAAAATTAGCTGGGCATGGTGGCATATGCCTGTAGTCCCAGCTACTCGGGAGGCTGAGGCAGTAGGATCGCTTGAGCCCAGGAGTTTGAGGTTGCTGTGAGCTAGGCTGATGCCATAGCACTCACTCTAGCCAGGGCAACAGAGTGAGACTCTGTCTCAAAAAAAAAAAAAAAAAAAAAAAGATAATAGCCGAAGAGTAAACTAAATCCAAAGCAAGCAGAAGGAAGGAAATAATAAGTATTAATGTAGAAATAATTGACATTTAAAAAAAATAGAAATAAAGAGAAAAACCAATAAAACCAAAAGTTGGTTCTTTGAAAAGATGAACAAAATTTACAAACCTTTAACTAGATTTACCAAGAAAAAAAGAAGAAAATACAAATTCCTAAAATCATAAATCAAAGAAGGGATATCACTACTGACCTTATAGAAATCAAAAAGATTGTAAGGGAATATTTTGAAAAACTTTAAACAACGTAGATGATGAAATAAACTCCAAACAAGTAACAAAATTAACTCAAGATACAGAAAATCTGAATAGATCTATACGAAGAAATTCCTACAAAGAGCTTTCCACAAAGGAAAGCTCAGATCCAACTGGCTTCACTAGCAAATTCCACTAAACACTTTAAAAAGTAACAACACACCTTCACAAAATCTTTCAGAAAACAGAGGAAAAGGGAACACTTCACAAATCATTTCAGGAAGCAAGAAATACTCTGACAGGCATCACAAGAAAATAAAACTATAGGCTATGTCCCTCATGAATAGAGACACAAAAATCCTGGGCAGAACACCAGCAAACTGAATACTACAACAAATAAAAAAGATTATATGCCATGACCAAGCAGGATTTATTCCATGAATGCAAAGTTGGTTTAACATCTGAAAATCAATTATTGTTAATATGCCATATTAATAAAGGACGAGAACAAGAGGATCATCACAATAGACACAGAAAAAGCAGTTGACAGCATCCAATATCCATTTATGACTAAAAACTCCGAACAAACTAGAAGTAGAGGGGAACTTCTTCAACCTGATAAAGGGCATCTGCATTAACATCCTACATAGCGGTTAAAGACTGAATGCTGGCCAGGTGCGGTGGCTCACGCCTGTAATCCTAGCACTCTGGGAAGCCGAGGAGGGTGGATCGCTCAAGGTCAGGAGTTCGAGACCAGCCTGAGCAAGAGTGAGACACCCCCCCCCCAATCTCTACTAAAAATAGAAAGAAATTAGCTGGATAACCAAAAATATATAGAAAAAATTAGCTGGGCATGGTGGCACATGCCTGCAGTCCCAGCTACTTGGGAGGCTGAGGCAGTAGGATCGCTTGAGACCTGGAGTTTGAGGTTGCTGTGAGCTAGGCTGACACCACGGCACTCTAGCCTGGGCAACAGAGTGAGACTCTGTCTCAAAAAATAAATAAATAAATAAATAAAAATTAAAATTAAGAAATAACAAGATGTTTAAAAAAAACAAAAAAAAAAAGATTGAATGCTTTCCCCGCAACATCAGGAACAGGCAAAGACATCTACTCTCACTACTACTTCTATTCAACACCATACCAGCCAGTCCAGATAGGCAAGAAAAAGAAATAGAAGGTGTCCATACTGGAAAGGAAGAAATAAAGCTTTTTGCTCACAGATGACATAATCTTGATGCAGAAAGTCCTAAGGAATCCACACAAGAAACTACTAGAAATAAAAAACGAGTTCAGCAAGGTTGTATCAGAATACAAGATCAGTGTATAAAAATCTATTGTATTTCATATACTAGCAATAAACAATCAAAAAAAAACAAATTAAGTTTCATTCACAATACATCAAAAAGAACACAATATTTAGGAATAAATTTAATAAATGTGAAACTAACTCCCACATTAAAAACTCTAGCCATGTACAGTGGCTCATGTCTATAATCCCAGCCACTCGGGAGGGTGAGGCAAGAGGATCACTTGAGACCCAGGAGTTCAAGACCAGCCTGGGCAACACAGTGAGACACCATCTCCTAAAAAAAAAAAAAAAAAAAGAAAAAGAAAAAGAAAAGAAAAAATTAGCCAGGCTCATGATGGCACCTGCCTGTAAGTCATAGCTACTCCAGAGGCTGAGGCGGGATGATCACTTGAGCCCAAGAGTTCAAGGCTTCAGTAAGCTATGACTGTGTCACTACGATCCAGCCTGGGTTACAGAGTGAGACACTGTCTCTAGAAAAATAAAAAATTCAAAAGATTATTGAAAGAAATTAAAAACCCAAATAAATGGAAAGATATTCATTTTCACTGACTGGAAGACTTAATATTGTTAAGACGGCAATTCTCCCCCAAATTAACTTACAGATTCAAGCCAATCCCTATCAAAATTGCATCAGGCTTTTTTTACAGATACTAAATAACAAACTGATCCTAAAATTTATATGGAAATGCAAAGGATTCAGAAAAACCAAAACGATCTTGAAAAAAAAGAACTTAAGTACTCACACTTCTCAATCTCAAAATTTACTACAATGCTACAGCAATCAAGAGAGCGTGGTACTGGCATAAGAACAGACACATAAGTCAAAGGAACTGAACTGAGACTCCAGAAATAAATTCTTTTATTTATGGTAAATTGACATTTGACAAGGGTCAAATTTAACAAGCGTTAACTATCAATTTGCCAATGCAACTCAATGGAGAAAAGAGTCTTTTCAAGGAATGGTGCTGGGACAACTGAATAACCACATGCAAAAAAGATGTATTTAGATCTTCATGCTAAACCATACACAAAAATCAATGCAAATATACCAGACACCTAACTATAAGAGCTAAAACTATAACGCTCTTAGAAGAAAACATACGAGTAAATTTTCATGACCTTTAGTCAGGCAAAAAGATTTCTTAGGTGAGAGACACCAAAAACACAAGTGATAAAAGAAAAAAACTGGTAGGTTGGAATTCACCAAAATTAAAAACTTTTGCTCAGCAGAAGACACCATTAAGAAAATAACAAGACCAGTGATCTAGAACCTCTTATACTTTCCTAAATTAAACTTAAGTCCATTATCCAAAGTGAGGCACCACAAGATCGGAAGAATGGGCTCCACCTGTACTTGCCATCAAATTGGTATTAACTGATCAACACTAGGGTGATCACATGGCAGTTAATACTCTCCAAGGATTAGGGGGATGGGTGGGGGTACACCCGCAACTAAAGGACATGGGCAGCATTGTAAGGGGGAAGGGCATGCCTTTAACCCTCGCTTGGGTGAGGCAAAGACATAAAGTTTAACCATAATGTTTGGACCCTCATAATACCCTGAAATAAAAAAAAAGAAAATAACAAAACAGTACAAGTTTGGAGAAAATATTTACAAGTATATACCAGATCAAGGAATGGTATTCAGAATATATAAAGAATTCTTACAAATCAATAGGAAGAAAATAATCCAATTCTTTAAAAAATGGGCTAATTTGAATAGACATTTCACCAACATATGTTAATGGTCAATAAGTATGTAAAACAATGTTCAACATCATTAGTCATTAGGGAAATGTAAATGAAACCCACAACGAGATACCACTTCATACCCAGGAGGACGGCTATGATCAAAAAGACAAAAAGTAACAAGAGTTGGCAAGGATAAAAAAAAAAAAAAAAATTGAAACCCTCATACGTTGCTGGTGAAAATGTAAAACGGTACAGCCATTTTAGTAGTTTCTTAAAAAGTTAAACATAAATTTACCATATGACCTAAAATTCCACTTAGGTCTCCACCCAAGAGAAGTAAAAACATGTCTACACAAAGATTTGCACATGAATGTTCATAGTAACACTATTCAAAATAGCCAAACAGTGGAAATAATCCAAGTGTCCATTAACTGGTGAATGGAAACAAATTGTGGTACATATATCCATACAATGGAATATTCTTCAGCAATCGAAGGGAATGAAGTACTGATACATACAATATGAAACTTGAAAACATGCTAAGTGAAAAAAGCCACACACAAAATACCAGTATTATACAATTCCATTTATACAAAATGTCCAGAAAAGACAAACAGAGACAGAAAATAGATTATTGATTATCTGGGGCTGGGGTAGGAGTAGTTACACTGCTAATGGGCACATCAGATCTTTCCAGGGTGACAGAAATGTTCTAAAATTGGACTGTAGTAACAGTTACACAACTCTGTAAATCTAGAGATAATAACCTAAATTTTAACTACAACATAAGCTCATTAACACCGTAAGAGCTTAAATTCTCTTATCATCTCATCCCTTATAAAACAAAGTGCCTAGCAGTCAATATGAATGAACTGAAAAATGAACTTGCCATGATTAAATGTTGCCTGAATAATAAAAACCAAACAGTCCTAACCAATTTTACTAACCAGAATTTTGTTTAGAGCCTGATGATCCTCCATGTTCTACCTTTGCTTTCTTCTTCTTGGATGATGATGATGATGATTCAGAAGATACTGAACGTTTTTCTACTACAGGGGTGGAAAGAGCTCGTTTTTTGAACAGCTCCCTTTCTCTCAACAGGCTTGGATCCATAATGCTGCAAAGAAAAAGATTAAGTATCTTTAATATAAGTTTAGGTCACTGTCTACCAACAAGTTAATCCCCAAACGAAATCATCGTTTATTATTAGTTCTCTAGCACTTGCATTTATTCACTTAACTCATTCACTCAAAAAATATTTAATTGGTGCTTACTATGTACCAAGCACTGTGCTAGTCCCTAATAAATAGAATTATTCCCTTAATCTCTAGAACTGTGCTGTACAATATGGTAGCCACCAGCCACATGTGCCTACTGAACTGCTAACATGTGGCTAGTTGAGAACTCAGATGAGGTCCGGCGTGGTGGCTCATGCGTGTAATCCCAGTACTCTGGGAGGCTGAAATAGGAGGATCGCTTGAGGCCAGTCTGAGCAAGAGCAAAACCTGGTCTCTGTTAAAAACAGAAAAAATTAGCCAGGCATGGTGGTGAGCACCTGTACCAGCTACTTGGGAGGCTGAGGCAGGAGGATCCCTTAAGCCCAGGAGTTTGAGGTTGCTGTGAGCTAGGCTGATGCAACGGGACTCTAGCCAGTGCAACAGAGCAAGACTGTCTCAAAAAAAAAAAAAAAGAGAGAGAGAGAACTGAGATGTACTCTAAGTGTAAAATACACATCAGATTTGAAAGACTTAGTATAAATAAAAAATTTTTAATTACTAATGAGATATTTTACATTTATATATGTTGAAGTGATAATATTTTGGGTATACTGGGTTAAATATTAAAATTAATTTCACCAATTTTTCATTTTTTAAAAACACAGCTATTAGAAAATTTTAATTACATATGTGCCTCACACTTGCAGTTCACATTGTATGTCTACTGGACAATACTGCTCTAGAAACATTGTGACTACTGGGCAGAAATTGGAAGAAGGCAGATTTAGGCTCTCTGCAAAAAAAAGAAAACCATTAGAACTGCTTATAAATGAAATTTTTTTTAACACTCGTGAACTCTCAATCATTAAGTGATGAAGAGGGTGTATTAATATTTGTTAGAAATGTCTACAGAAAATTGTTTTAGGCTTTTTTCCTAGTTCAAAAACTCTGTAATTCTAAGCGATTTCAGTACAACCAGAGAAGCTACCAGGCAATCAATTAAGAATTTTAAGAACATTCCTCTCTTTTCTGAACTTTCCCTAGAACCCTGTAGAGGGTCTAGGAAGAGATCAAGCTGACTATATAAAGGAATTTGACACTGTTAAGACTAGTGTTAAGCTGGGAGGAGCACAGGATAGCTCATTATGAACAACGAATGGAAAAACATCTTTAAACTGCTGACGCCATTATTATTGGTTTCACAAGCCTTTATTAAATGTCTTCTGTTTGTGAGGCACTGTGCTCTAAGTTTTAAAAGGTTCTAATCTAGAAGATAAATTCTTGCCTACAAACTGCTTAGATTTGAAAAAATGAAAGCACTGAGCACCTTGCTTAAACACAGTGAATAAATGTGAACTGGAGCGCTCAAAATTAACACAATGACTATCAGGTGAGTTGTATTTAACTCAGGCAATTGTGGGCCCGGGGCCTCGTGAAGCAAAACCCTGCAGTTGGTTCATGAAAATCTTACTTGTTGATGTTCTTATTGTTACAACTAATATTGACAATTTAATTCTAAAAATGTGGATTATGTTGCATATAACTCACACACAGAAAAGAGTAAGAAATAACAAATTAGAAAGGATCGTTTTGTTTTAATAAAACACCATGGCCCCAGGGAAAATTTTCTTTCTAGCGTGGCAGTCAATATGTTAAAAATATAAGCATTTATCAGGAATAATCAGCACAAACAGTTAAGTAAGGAGTGAAGAGTCACTGGACAGCAAATCAAAGACCTGACTTCTCTTAGTTTCAATTCCTAACAGCCACATGGCTAGGCAATCCACAAGGCCTCTCTCTCTCTAGGTTCAATTTCATCATAAGTAAAATGAGACCACTACCAATGTTGTATACATCTAGCCTAACTGTAAGAATAAAATGAGAAAATGTTTGTAAAAGTGATTTTTTTAAATATTAAAGCCATACAAATATATGTTATTTCAGTATTACTATTTTGAGTTGGATCCAAAAGAACAGAGTGATTATACTGAAGTAGGAGACAATCTTGAGAGGAGGCAAAGTGAGAGAACAAGAGAAAGAAGGAATTCACAAGTGAGAAGGTTAGGACAACAAACAAATTGTAAACTCCTAAAACAGGAAACACCTGTGTCTATTTCACCTTGCAAAGAAGGTCACTAATCTGGGCTTTTAATAATGACTTTAACAAAGATTTAAATAAAGCCATACGGTTTACAAAAACCTAAATGCTTACAGTATTTGATAGAGTAGAACTCCAGGAGAGAATCGGTATTACGTCATTCCTATTTTAATGCATGAAATTCCAAGAACTATGTTTAAGGTCACACAGGTGGAAGATCCAGGGCCAGGACCCAAATATCCTCATTCCTAAACCAAGTGCTCCTTACATCAGACCTGGAATGCCGGTAAAGGCCTTTAAAACAAAGGCGACCTGTGTGGCACCTAGAGCAGGAGGCTTCACAATGTCTGTCTTTCACCGTCACATGCTCTGCCTAACTTTTCCTCTTTCTTCAAAGACTACCCAATATTTGTATGAGTTTGACATCTTTGTACTGACCTATGTAGGAGACGGGACACATCACCAAACCCATTTTACGTTTAAAAACACAAACCACCACATCTCAGGGAGTTGACGGGTTCTTCGGTGGATGGATACGGAGAAGCCAGAAATTAAATTCAAATCTGCTGGCTCCAAGCCCAGGTTCTTTCCACCGTTCCACCTTTCAAGCTTTCCACTTTGCCTGCCTCAGCCTGGGAGGTGCCACTGGCACCTAAGCACTCTGCTATGAATAGCCGGCAAGCTGAGAAGAGAGACTGCTTATCTCTTAAATGACAGAAATGTAGAGGTGGGCGAAAACGCGACGGCGGTGTTGTTTTGGAAAATGTCTTTAGACTTTGCAAAAAACAACTACTACAATTGAAGTTTACGAATCATTACAAACCAGGTCTCCAAGAGGCAGCTTAAAACCCAGTCCGCGTATGAGCATCCAAATCACAGCTTTTAGTTAGTTGGACATGGTGGTTCCCCAAACTACATACACGGTTCGCCCGGCTACTGCTAACGTAAACTTGGGGGCTAACAAGAGGCGCAGCCAGCTATCCATCCGACTGCGAATTTTCCCTCTTTCCAACCCAAAAGTTTGCTCAATGGACCTCTGGCCTAAAGACAATACTCCCAGGGAACTGCGAGCGTATGGAAGGGATTCCCGGAGAGAACGGCAGCCCCAGCCTCCCGTGGGTGGAAGACACGCTCGTCCCCTCGGAGCTGGCGGTGCGCCTGGGTCCCCAGGAACAACAGGCCAGGCTCCGCGCCCCTCGCCCGGTGGCCGCAGCCCCTACCTGAGCAAGGAGGGCAGCCTAACGCGACCCGCCGCCGCCGCCGCCTCTCTGCGCCTCCACTTCGGCCAGCCGCCCACGCCGGTGCGGCCGCCGCTTCCTGCTCCTCGTCAGCGCCCCCGCCTGCCCGCACGCACGCCCAGCGCTGACCCGCCAGGTCGGGGTCTCGCCACTGGCGCCGGCGGCGGCGGCTGAGGAGGCGACTCGGCCTGGGGCTCCGCCCGCCACTTCCTGATCGGGCGCTAGGAGCTCAGTCCCGGCAGCCACCGCGGCGCTTTCACCGCTGAGACCGCGCATGCGTCATCGCGTGCCCCGCCCGGGCTGCCGCGGGAGGAGCGCAGCCTGCTCAGGCGTCCTGGGATCTCCACGACAACGGGAGCGCGGCTAGGGGCGGGGCCGAGAACAGGTCGGGGGTGGCGGGTTGCCGGTGCTAGGGAAGATGGAAGATACCCTCCTATTCAGAATTTTTATTTATTTATTTATTCTTGAGACAGAGTCTCGCTCTGTTGCCCGGGCTAGAGTGCCGCGGCATCAGCCTGGCTCACGGCAACCTCAAACTCCTGGGCTCAAGCGATCCTCCTGCCTCAGCCTCCGGAGTAGCTGGGACTACAGGCGCCCCCCACCGCGTCCCTCTAATTTTTTCTATTTTTACTAGAGACGGGGGTGGGGGTCTCACTCTAGCTCAGGCTGGTCTCGAACTCCTGACCTCAAGCAGTCCTCCCGCCTCTGCCTCCCAGAGTGGTAGGATTGCAGGCGTGAGCCACCGCCACTAAAAAAAAAATAGAAAGAAATTAGAATATTTTTCTAAAAATAGAAAAAAAAAAGGATTTTGTGATAAACCTACATGATGGTCATCTGACACATTCCCTCAGGAATATAACTTCGTTTGAATAAAAAATTGATTAATCACTTCTTGGCCTTTTGGCTAAGATAAAGTGAATAAAGATTGATTAGGGCCCAGAAGTTTTACAACCCTGTAGAGTCAGAGGTTAACTGGTAGAAAACTAATGAGGTGTAATAGGGACAGGGGACAGGAATCCAGTACAAAAAATTAATCCCAAAGGTTAAGATTTCCGCCATGCAGGGGAGCCCGCTTTGTAGTTCCAGCTGCTCTGGAGGCTGAGGTAGGAAGATTGCTTGAGCCCAGGAGTTAGAGGCCAGCCTGGGCGACACAGGGAGACTACCTCACTCCACCCCAATCTCTAACTAACTAAGTAACTAAATATCCCTGGTGGTCTAGCAGTTAGGATTGCATGTGGCTGGGGTTCAATTCTTGGTCAGGGAACCAAAAAAACAAAAAACAAAAACAAAAAAGGTTGCGTTGTCCTGAGAAAAATTGGCCAGTTTTGTATCAATTTAGCGGCTTTCTTTCAACATTCCTTTCCCCAGTCATTATATATATCCCAGTTTTGAGAACTGGTTGAATCAGCTCTACCCTCTCCATGCTGGTGGAATCAGTTCTATCATTTTGCTACCTCCCATATTATTAATAAGTGAGAAACTTACATAAATGGTCAGTGGCTAGAGCATATATGATCATAAAACTTTGACCCACATAAGCCAAACCGCAACCTCTACAGTCATCAGCTCAAAATAGGATTTTCACAAGAAGGCTGCCAGCTTTTCTATTTTAGCGTCTCTGCCCCTTTATGCCAGGACCAATCAGAACAAACCTAATATGCTCCCCAAACCAATCACATAAGATGCTCACTTGTAGTTAGCCCACCTCCAGCTTCCTCCGCCAACAATCTTTAATCAGAACAATACTAGAAGCATCCCTTCCCACTCCCACTGTAAAGCCATACCGCTATTGTACAGCAAGTATTTGACTTAGGGGCGTCAACTCTAGATACCATGCTGGGTATAATTTCTTGCAATTTCCTTTTTCTAGTGTAACAGTGGCCTAGCAAATGTCATGTTTCTATATTCACCTTGTTAATTTCCATTCTGAGCCTGTTGTTTGACATCTGAAGATCAAGACTCTACAATAAGAAACACATGGAAATAAGTTCAATCTCACAGGGAGTCCTGGAAATGCAAACCAAAACTCAACAAGAAGCCATTTCCATTGGGGGGAAATCAGCAGCATTTCTGCCAATAGGCTCGTATCTGAGAATACAAAGGAAAGAAGGGAAGATATGACCAAGAAAAAAAGTGTATGTCAAGAATGGAGATATGGTGAATCTCTCTTCCCCAAAAGGTTTAAGCTCTTAAAAAATCAAAGTTCTAAGGCCGGGCGCTGTGGCTCAAGCCTGTAATCCTAGCACTCTGGGAGGCCGAGGTGGGCGGATCGTTCTGAGCTCAGGAGTTCGAGACCAGCCTGAGCAAGAGTGAGAC
>RJWJ010000139.1:347556-391669 GCA_004363605.1 Indri indri
TGGACAGCTAAAAATATATATAGAGAAAAAATTAGCCGGGCATGGTGGCACATGCCTGTAGTCCCAGCCAGTCGGGAGGCTGAGACAGTAGGATTGCTCGAGCCCAGGAGTTCGAGGTTGCTGTGAGCTAGGCAGACGCCACGGCACTCGCCCCAGGCAAGAGAGTGAGACTCTGTCTCAAAAAAAAAAAAAAAAAAAATCAAAGTTCTTTCTGCTCTGTGCCTCCTGACATATTCTTCCCTGAAAACAAGGAATTAAGAGACAACTTAAACAAGAGGGGAAAGAGGGAAAAATTTCAGGAGGGGGTAAGAAAATTGGTTACTATTTAGGAAATAATATCTTGACACAGCAATAATCTTTAGAGCAGAGTAAGCTTTCAAAACACTAGCTGTTGCAAATTGTATAATCAGGAATTCCTGGTTTTTTATTGTAACGTTTTTTAATTAATTAATTAATTTTATTTTGGAGACAGAGTCTCTCTTAGTCTCCCAGGCTAAAGTGCGGTGGCGCCATCATATCTCACTGGAGCCTCCAACTCCCCGGCTCAAGCGATTCTCCTGTCTCAGCCCAGCTGGTCTCGTATTCCTGGCCTCAAGCCATCCTCCTACCCAAAGTGCTGGAATTACAGGTGTGAGCCACTGTGCCAGGCCAATTCAAATGTTAATCTCATCCAGAAACCCCTTCAGGGACACACAAAGACAAATGCTTGACCAAATGTCTGGGCACCCTGCAGCCCAGTCAAGTTGACACATAAAATTAACTATCACAAATACACCCCTGGTCAACCTGGCACCCATACACATCTCCTTAAACCATACTTAATCCCTGAATAAAGACAATAACAAGGTCATAATTCCACCTAGCATGATACAACTATCCTGTATACAAATAAAAACACATTGGCCGGGTGTGGTGGCTCACGCCTGTAATCCTAGCACTCTGGGAGGCCGAGGCAGGCGGATCGTCCTGAACTCAGGAGTTCGAGACCAGCCTGAGCAAGAGCGAGACCCCGTCGCTACCCAAATAGAAAGAAATTAATTGGACAGCTAAAAATATATATAGAAAAAAAATTAGCCGGGCATGGTGGTGCATGCCTGTAGTCCCAGCTACTCGGGAGGCTGAGACAGTAGGATTGCTCAAGCCCAGGAGTTTGAGGTTGCTGTGAGCTAGGCTGACGCCACGGCACTCGCCCCAGGCAAGAGACTGAGACTCTGTCTCAAAAAAATAGAATAAAATAAAAACACATTAACTCCTTTCCCAGATGAGGAGGTAAAGTCCTTGGGTAATATTTCTTCTTCTTGACATACTATAACATTTTTAACAGTACCTAAATGTCGTGATATTAAGTCAATACATCTTTTGTTATATGATAAGGAAAGAAGAGAGGGAAGAAAACAAAGATATTTTATATACATACACATGCCAACATATTCATGACAATTATAGTCCTTGTGTCTATAACTGGCCACGTGGTCATAGCTGGTATTTATAGCTACATGATCGCACTACCTGTTTGGTGTCCCCTTGGCCTTCAGCAAGCACCTCAGCTAGTTGTGGTTCTTTCCCTGGTGGGATGAAGTCCTTGACACTAATCTCTAAAATTCCTCCAGGGACACAGTATTGTTTTTGGTTTACTATTTTTCTAGGTAGAGGCAGTTCTGGTGGCTTCCACTTGGCCACCTTCACCGTAGCAGCCCTCACTCTACAAGTCAGGAAACCAATGTGGTAATTCTGCCAGCTGTTGAGCATGTCTATTCTAATCACATATTCCGGAACTGCAGATGTAACCACAGAATGGGCTCACTGTGACATAGACCCGAGCTAAAACGCCATTAATCACCTGACCTCCATAAGCCCCTACTCCGGCTGGTGGGCCATGGCAGCATTTTGTGTGCCTTGGAATTAGTGTCAGTTCAGAGCCAGTGATCCTGAGAAGTCTGATTATTTCCTTTTCCCCAGTGCACAGTCACCCTGGTAAAGGATCATAAGTACACTTGGGGGAAGGTTAAGAGTATAAGTTTATAGTATACATTTTTGGCCATGTAGTGGGGTCCTTCCTCAAGGGGACCTGGCTTCCCCTTCATTCTGGGTCTGTAAGTAAATTGGGCCACATCCAGAGTTGACAGAGGGGCTGTGACTCTTTGTTTTGATGACTCAAGTTAGACTTTTCTTCTCTTGACCTAGAATTCTTCCAATTATACAGATAATATAAGAATTTAATGTAAGCTTGCCAGCCTATTTCACCTTTAAGAAGAGCATGATCAACTAGCCAATGCCACAGGTCTCAGGAAGTCAGGCCATTCTGATGGCTGCTTTGACTCTGCTGTCCAGTACAGTAATCATGCCCACCTTGCCTGGGGCAATTAATCGCTGCCACTTGGTCACTGCCACCTCGGATTCAATCACCTCCATGGCATTGAGGTTTTCCCATTCGGCGGTGGCTATTCCCATTGTAATCTCTGACCTACTGAGAAGAGTGACCACTGAACACGTCAAGGATGTTGGGCCTCCCTTTACACATTGATTCCTCATGGTCATGGTGAAGGATGTGTCCCCTGGACCCTCCCAGGGTCGGTGAAAAAATCTTACAGGATAAATACTCTCCGATATCCTGATCTCCCTAAGCCTTTGAACCCCTTCCTCTATAATATACCAAGGCAACACTGGCATCTCAACTTCATTGAGCATAGGCCACTTTGGGTCCATGTTTTACCTAAAAAAACACATTTTTAGAGCCCTTTCTAACCTCCTAAGCTGCAACATTAAATCTACAATCTTTGTTTAGTGGGCCGATAGCAACAAATTCAGCTTGATCCAACTTCACTTTCCTCCCACCATTACCCCAGTCTTAATATCCTTCTCCCACACATTTTCTCCTGGATTTCTGTATGTATAAATTGGATAAAGGAGGTTGTCCTTTTGGAATGTAGCTTACCTCTTCGAGGGTCCCATTTTGCACTTCACCTTTCGGGGCCTGCTGGGACTTGAGCATTGTTATAGGTCTAGAGGTAAAGGGAGGTGCTGGGGGTGTGTCCTGAATAGAATCAGCAGTGTCTTTCAAGTCGCAGGGGAGGCCATTACAACTTCCTCAGGCAAAGCTGGGTTACCTCAGGTGGGCTGGAACAGCTGCTTCTGCTGTCAGAAGACTCAGCAGAATTTAGGGGTTCAGTGTCCTCGACCTCATCAGGATCTTCCCATATGTCCCCATTCCCATTTTCAGGATCTCATTCTTTCCCAGTCAATGCCATCCTTTGACAGCAGATACATTGAGAGGTTGGGAATTTGATTTGCATTGTAACTCAGCCACTCATGGAAAAAGACTCTGGGTTTGCTTTTCATCAGGCTCAGCTCTGCAGTTCCGGTGATTGTCAATGCTACCCTGATCATATGCTATGTATACATGTATTTCTGGACACTATTCTGATCAATTCATATGACTTTAGTCGTATGTAGTATATTTTCTTAACGAGGAATGCACATATATGATGGTCACACATTTTTATTTCCAATGACTGTCCACAAGATGGTGTTAGCTCACTAAAACAATCTGCTTACCGAAAGTCAAAGACCAAAATCAAGCACAAAGTCAAGCAATTGCTATATATATATTTGTGTGTGTATATATGAATGAATAACTTCTAATGTCATATTTTTAGATTAATACTTATTTTTCTTCTCAGGCTGAGCATGGAGGTTCATGCCTGTAATCCTAGCACTTTGGGAGGCTGAGGAGAGAGGATCGCTTAAGGTCAGTTCAAGACCAGCCTGGGTAATAGCGAGACTCCATCTCTACAAAAACATTTTTAAAAATTAGCCAGGCACGGTGGTGTGGCCTGTAGTCCCAGCTACTCTGGAGGCTGAGGCAGGAAGATCGCTTGAGCTCAAGAGTTTGAGGTTGCTGTGAGCCATGATGATGCCACTGCACTCCAGCCCTGGCAACGGAGTGAGAGCCTGTCTCAAAAAAATTTTTTTTCTTCTACGTGAGTCATAACTATTTTTAGCAGCACATAAGTGATCAAAACCATAAAAGCTGCCAATTTGGGTAAGTTATTCTTAAACATAAAAGAAAAATTTTTCAGGAATAGATTTCTTAATGAGATAAATAAGGCTTTTTAGTAAAAACTTTGAGTATCCATGGGTTATTGCTAGAATGAGACAGGATTTGATTCAGTATCACCTGTATTCTTAATTTCTGTTTTAGATACAAGTGCTGCTGTACTTTGTTCACCTATAAGTAGATGGGACTGGAAGTTTTGAGATACCACTTCTAGTCACTCAATTCTCTGAAATTCTTCCAAAGATTACAATGAGATATCATCAGATAGTATCTCCATGATCTCTTATGAGGCTCAAAATCAATTAGATCCTCCTACATTTTGCTGAAATCACAGAAACAGAAATCACCTGACTTGTTACTTAGTCATTAGAGAAATCTACTCCCTCAATTTCTCAGAATTATAAACAAGTGGCCTTACTAGGATTTAACAAAAGACCATTAAGTGTACCTGTTACTCTTTTACTTAAAGGCGTCTTGTTTAACCCAAAATAAGGCAAAAAAATTAAATGTTATTAATGTTAACATATTTGTGTTAGTACAATCCTTTTTTATTGTGGTAAAATATATGTAACATAAAAATCACTATTTTAATTATTTTTAAGTGTATAGTTCAGTGATTCACAATGTTGTGTACCCATCACCACTATCCATTTCAAGAACTTTCCATCGTCTCAAACTGAAACTCTGTGCCCGTTAAACAATAACTTCCCTCTTCCTCTCCCCTCAGTCCCTGGTATCCTCTATTCTATTTTCTGTCTCTATCAATTTGCCTATTCTTGGTACCTCATATAAGTATTATAGAATCATACAATATTTATCCTTGTATGTGTGGCTTATTTTACTTAGCATAACGTCTTCAAAACTCATCCATGATGTCACCTGTGTCAGAATTTCATTCCTTTTTAAGGCTGAATAAAATTCCACTGTATGCTATATTTTGTTTATTTATTCATCTGTTGATGAATATTTGGGTTGTTTCTGCCTTTTGGCTATTGCAAGTAATGCTGCTATGAACAATGGCATGACAAGTATCTGTTTAAATCCCTGCTGTCAATTCTTTTAGGTATATATTGAAAAATGAATTCTGAGACTGGGTGTTGTGGCTCACACCTATAATCCTAGCACTCTGGGAGGCTGAGGTGGGAGGATTGCTTGAGCTCAGGTGTTCGAAACCAGCCTGACCAAGAGTGAGACCCCATCTCTACTAAAAATAGAAAAAATTAGCCGGGCATGGTGGCGCATGCCTTGGGAGGCTGAGACAGGAGGATCACTTAAGCCCAGGAGTTTGAGGTTGCTGTGAGCTAGACTGACACCACGGCACTCTAGCCTGGGCAACAGAGCGAGACGCTGTCTCACAAAGAAAAAAGAAATGAATTCTGGATCATATAGTAATTCTATATTTAATTTTTTGAGGAGCTATCAAACTGTTTTCCATAGTGGCTGTACCCTGTTACATTCCCACCAGCAATACACCAGGGTTTCGATTTCTCCACATCTACCACTTGTTATTTTCCTTTTTCTATCATGGCCATCCTAATGGATGTGAGTATAAACACTTTTTGATAACATGTGTTTACCTCATCATATGCTTTTAAACGTATTTTTATCAGTACCTTGAAATAAAGATTTAGCTCATTCAATTCATGGAAAAGTCCTTCATCTACCCTACCTGGCAAGGCCAAAACAGAACTTTCACAAAAAGCCTGACTTCATCCTTCAGTTCCACCAAATGCGTTGCTGTGTATGTCCCCGTGACAACCACATTGCCTTTGCATTCTAACCCAAGATGGACGCCTCATTTCTAATGCTGTCATTTGTCTAGAGCAGAAATATGTATTCACTTCTTATTGTTGCTGTAACAAATGACCATAGACTTGATGGATTAAAACAACACAAATGTATTACTTTACAGTTTTGGAGGTAAGGAGTCTGATGTGGGTCTCGCTGCGCTAAAATCAGGGTGTCAGCAGGGCTGTGTTCCTTGTGAAAACTCTAGGGGAGAATCCATTTGCAGGCCTTGCGCAGCTTCTAGAGACCGCCCGCATTCCTTGGCCCTTGGAACCTTTTTTCCTCCATCTTCAAAGCCAGCACTGTACAATGGAGTCTTCATCACACTGCGTCACTCTGACGCTGACCCTCCTGCCTCCCTCTTTCACTTAGAAGGACCCTTACAGGACATCGGGCACATCTGAATAACCCAGGACACTCAGGATCAAGGGTGGCCAAGGCAAAGGAGCCTGGTGGTAAAACGAATGGCCACTTAGTGGGACACCCAGAAAGGGCTGGGACCAGGTGGCTGGTGCTCAGAAAACTAGAGACCCCCACCGCATACAGGCCTGAGTAGACGGTGGTGTCTTGCCTTTCTAAGTTACATTCTAGATCAGGGCTATCTAGTAGAAATACAATGTAAGCCACAAATTCAAGCCATCTATGTAATTTTTCTTAATTAAAGAAAATTTTTTAGAGATGGGGTCTCCTTATGTTGCCCAGGGTGGACTTGAACTCCTGGGTATAAGTGATGCTCCCACCTCAGCCTCCTGAGTAGCTGGGACTACAGCTTGCACCAACTGTCCATGCAATTTTAAATTCTAGTAGCTATACATTTTAAAAGTAAAAAAGAAACAAGTGAAATAATTTTAATAATATATTTTGCTTAATGTACCAAAAATGTTGGCCAGGCAGGGGGGGTCATGTCTGTAATCCCAGCTCTGGGGGAGGCCACAGTGGGAGGATTCCTTGAAACCAGGAGTTGGAGACCAGGCTGGGCAACATAGCAAGACCTCATCTCTACAAAAAATTAAAACAAAACTGTTATCATTTCAACATGTAATCAATATAGAAAAAGTTTTAGTGATATATTTTACATTCGTTTTTGTTGTAGTAACTCTTCAAGATCTGGTGTGTTTTTCAGCCTTATAGTACATTTCAATTTGGACTAGTCACATTTCCATGACTCCATAGCCATATGTGGCTAATGGCTACCAGAAAAATAGTAGTGGTGGAAGTGCATTCAGGTTTTATGGTTGTATTAATTTTTTTTTTTTTTTTTTGTAGTGAGGAGTCTTACTCTGTCTCCCAGACTGGACTGCAGTGGCATGATCACAGCTCACTGCAACATTGATATCTTGAACTCAAGCGATCCTCCAGCCTCAGCCTCCCAAGTAGCTGGGAATACAGGCATGTGTCACCGCACCCAGCTAATTTTTTATTTTTTGTAGATTTCTTGTTAGGGCTTACCTGATTAGGTCAGACCTACTCAACTGATCAGGAATCTTGGTTACATCTGCAAAAGCCCTTCTTCCATATAACATAACATAACAAAGACAGTAATACCCCTTCGTGTCCACAATTCAGCTCACATTCAAGGAATATTTTGGGATAATCAGATTAACCTGTTCCTAATGTACGTTTTTATTCTACGAGTAATCATGAACCGTCTATAAATATTATGTCTGTGAAAGAATCAAAATGGAATCACTAATGTTAAAAAAGAAAAAACCGTGCCAAATAGAGTTGGGGAAGGCCATGAAGAGACAGTTCTCACGCTTGCATCCTGATAACAAAAACCACAACCTTGCACAAAGGCCATCACAATGTTACACAAAAATACTTCTGCAAGGACTTCTGCCCGGCAACTGCCTATCCAGCCTTGGGCTGGTGTCATCCTTGTTGTTGATCCTTGTAGCCGAGGACAATTATTTCAAAACAATTACGCAATCATCCTCACTTTTTTCCTTTAAAATCTTTTGTCTTCCCTTTCCTCCCTGAATTTGCACATATTAATAGCTTACTCTGGTATGTGTATTCCCATTGCAATGCCCGAGAGCCTCTCTCTGTTTGTTATTTAGGTTGACATGTCTGAGGATGAAGGGCAATAAACAAATACTAGATCGACTAAGACACGGTTTCTGTCTTCAAGGAGTTTCTTAATACAATCTAGCAAAGACGACAAGACGACCTTGCAAAGATCTGGCGTGCAAGTCAGACTGTGATAAGTGTTCTAGGAGATACAATCAAAGTGCTTTGGAATGAGGACAGAGAGCTTGCTTTGGCTTTGGAGGGGGAGGAGTTCAGCTCTATGGAGGGGAGGTCAAGTTCACTGGGTGAGCAGGATCCCATAGGCAGAGACAGAGGCCATAAGAAGATATGGTGCCTGAAACAGCAAAGAGACTGTCCTTCCAAGGCAGAGGGTGTTGGCCGGCATGGGTGAGCTGTCCTTCCAGTCTGGCTGGAACGTGGAGTCTGAGAAGAGAGATAAGGCTGCAAAGATTGGCTGGGGCCAGTTGTCAAGTTTGGGGCTGTACATCAGAGGAAACATGGATCTATCTTAGAGGCTGGCCTGGTGTAAAGAGAGAAAAGCATGTCATCATTTCTGATCTTGAAGAAAACAGATCTTTTTGCCCACACAAATGGAAAACAAAGAATCTAAAAACGTTCAGCATTTGCTCTGAAAGAAGCTATTCTTTTATTACTGTATTTTGTGACAGCGCCATCGATCCCCACCCACCCCCTTGCATGCTTGCTCCATAAAAATACACACAGATTTTTCATATTCGAATAGCTTCCTCCTGGCCTTCCTAGCAGTCCTGTTGCGCAGTGGCTCATGCCTGTAACCCTAGCACTCTGGGAGTCTGAGGCGGGGAAGGAACGCTTGAGGTCAGGAGTTCAAGACTTGCCTGGGTGTGGTGGTAAATGCCTGTAGTCCCAGCTACTCAGGAGGCTGAGGCAGGAGGATCACTGGAGCCCAGGAGTTTGAGGTTGCAGTAAGCTATTATGGTGCCACTGCACTCTAGTCTGGGCAACAGAGCAAGATTCTGTCTCAGAAAAAAAAGAAAAGAAAAGTGTCAATGAAGGCTTAAAGAATTCTCTCATTAAAGAATTCAGTAGTATTGTATCACTAATGAAAACCATGGAAAACTGTAACGAGCTTACCTAGCTGGTAAAGGCTAATTAATGGAAACAAAGCACTAAAAACCTAAGCAATTTCCAGGCTGTTCTTCCAACTCAACCATTAATTTATTAAATGTTTCTTTTATACCTCTGGTCTTTATTTTTAAAAAAGAAATCTCTGCCTGAAGTGGTGGTATGCACTTGTAGTCCCAGCTGGGAGGCTGAGGCAGGAGGATCGCTTGAGCCCAGGAGTTCCGAGGCCAGCCTGGACAACATATCAAGACCCCATCTCTTAAAAAAACAAACAAAAAACTGGTACCAATTAAGTTGATAATAACAAATGTTATAAGAAGACTGATTTTATTTTCAAATTTTCAGAAGTTTTCAGACAAAATAAAATGACAAGAACACATACAAATATTGACATTGTTCACTGAACTATAAAACTCTTGGCAGAGAAAGGGACTTTTGAAGTACCTGAATCCACCTCCTTCTGAAAGCAGAAATCACTTCTAAAATGTCCCTCACACATTTAACCAGCTTCCTCAAATCTTTCCCAAGTTTGATGTACTTCATCTTATAAAAAAAATACAAACCATTTTTAATAAAACAAAAGAAAGAACACAATACAGGAGGCAGGTCTCTTGTGTTACGTGCTTTTAGAGAAAGGTCACATCCTTGAAGCAGCTTTGCAATACAGAGCACAGTACTGGCTTCAGAAAATACATAAAGATTCTGTGCACTTGCATTATTTAAATATGAAGAAGAGCTGCCATCGTCTTCCTCTATAAACATTAGCAAGCTACGTCCATTCAAGTACATTAACCTAATTGTACTTCACATAGTTTTATACTTGGGATGAACGAGGCTAGGCTACACAGGGAAAAATAAACTAGCACAGAGCTGTTAATAAAAAAACTTTAAAATACTGTGTGATGTGACCAAATGAAAATCGATCCCGGATGACACAACAAATTTCTGATTACATAAATAAGTTCTATTACGTACTACAAATTTCCACTATTGGAAGATCCTGATTAAAATAAAGAAGTACATAAAACTGGAACGGGAAGTAAATGTGAGTATTTGGTTCGTTTCAGAGGGTCTATGAGTCCAGCTGCAGCCGCCCAAGTCCGGGTTCCTAACGGAGAGTGACCAGCTCTTCTGAAGAGGTAGGGTGAATGGCGACTGTGTTGTCAAAGTCGGCTTTCGTTGCTCCCATTTTTACTGCGACAGCAAAACCCTGCAGCATTTCATCGCATCCAATTCCCTGCATGTGGATTCCAACCACCTGGGAAACAAAGAAAAATTTTAAAAGTGAAATTACGACATGTCTAATCGCAGTATGGCGTAACACAGCCCACATGGCTCTGCGTGCTCCTGCCTCGACTTCCCCTCCAGACCTCCCCAATCCATGGCATCCAGCTCTCCCCTCAGGCTCTTGCTCTGGCCTCGGGCAGCCCTTTCCTTCTGTCCTGAGGACCCACCACTCTCTCTCTTATGTCCAAGATGTCCCTCCGCCTGGACAATCTTTCCTCCCCTCTTTTAAGAATTAAAACCCATTCATTATTCAGACAGCTACACAGTTGTGCCTTCCCGACCAAGTTAAATTCCCCGTCGGTGATCTCTCAGTACCAGTATTTTTCCTTCATGGTTCTATCACAGAGGCAAGGTCCTATTTTGGGGGAGAACTAGACAATTATGGTCCATCCCTCCCAGCAGATTTTAATCGCCACACGGAGGGGATCCACCCTGCTCTTTCTCCCCCATCTATCTCCATGGCTGAGCACAAAGACTGACACTCGGGAGGTGCTCAGTCCGTGCGTGCTGGTTGGCTACGTGAATGATCATAAAGATTCATTTGTTTCAAATCACATTCTCCAGTGAAGTTTCTCAGCATATTTAAGAACTCTGTTAATGTTTACCTTCAGCAGATACTTTAAGGGTAACTATTCCATTGGAAAGCAAGGTTAGAGAATATAACATTTACCCACAAAAATAATTTGTTCAGAACCAAATCAAGAATATACTACTTAACAATGGTTAAGATGGTAAATTTTGTGTGCTTTATGCAACAACTTTTAAAAAAGTATATCTCATCCTATTTGATAGCATTTTAAAAAGAAAAAAACAATGAAAGTAAAAAAGTATATCTCAATTTAAAACCAAAAAAATCAAGCACTATATATGTATTAATAAACACAGACAGATTTTTAGATACTGTGACCTAAGTTGAATTTACAAGGAACCTCTGGTGATGGCAGAAACTTTGTATTATTCTCCCCATATTGCACTTCTTAGTCTTTAGAAGACTGTCACGTAATGTTTGTCAAATGAATGAATGATAACTGGTATGAAGAAATAACTGACAGGAGTAGATAAGTTGAAACTCTGATGACTCAAAATCCAGAAATCTTAGGCTACTGAGGAACGAACGTTCAGGGCCAAGAAAAAGTAAGCTTGGTTTTGCCGCCAGCCCGCTTCCCTTCCTGCTCTGATTCTCTGCTTCCATCAACTCTCAGTGATGTTGAATTTTACAAGCCAGTGACTACATCTTGTGGCTTTTGGTATACGGGGCCACTGAATCAGACACGGATTATGCTCTTTTTGATAACAGAAGTTGAAAACTACACCTAAATCTTGAATTAAGCCACTGTCCCTCATAGAGCCATGGTCCCATGCAATACTGCTTAGTTTCATTTTAATATTTAATTCAATTAGCAGAAGCCATCCGATAGGCTGACCCAGTACCAAAGCAACTCCTATCTTTAAAATTAAAATCTATTCGAATGTTAATCAAAACCACACTGAGATACTACTTCACACCCACTCGGATGACTATAATTACAAAGGTGAGACAATAACAAGTTTTGGCAGAGATGGAACCCTTGTGCATTGCTGGGGAAATAGAAAATGGTGCAGCCACCAAAAAGAGTTTGGCAGTTTCTCAAAAAGTTACACCAGAAATAGATTATTTTAGGAAACTTTTTTGAATAAATCTCCTCTTCTTCACTGATCTCTTACGTTCAATTTAATTTGATTTTAAACTCCTTATACATTTACTAGTATTTCTGAGTTTCCTATCTATTCTGGCTTATTGGTCAACCATGGCAAGCTTTTGGTGATTTTTGATGTTTCCCCCTTATTTCTGATGTTATTTACTTAATTTTTTTTGGAGACAGTCTCACTCTGTCACTCAGGCTAGAGTGCAGTGGTGTCATTATAGCTCACTGCAACCTCCAACTCCTGGTCTCCAGTGATCCTCCTGCCTCAGTCCCTAAGTAGCTGGGACTACAGGCATGCGCCATCATGCCCGGCTATATTTTGCAGAGAGAGGGTCTCACTCTTGCTCAGGCTGGTCTAGATCTCCTGGCCTCAAGCGATCCGCCTGTCTCAGCCTCCCAGAGTGCTAGGATTACAGGCATGAGCCACTGTGCCCAGCCCACCCCCGCATCGGCCCCTTATTTTTTAAAAGGCGTGGAACCTTCTTTCTAAATGAAATATTATGAAGAACCCCAAGATATCTATCACACAGGTTAACAGTGGAACTGTCCATGTGAATCATAAGGCTTAATGACCCGGTCTCCTTCCTCTTAACCACACCAAAATACCACCATCCCTGTCAACTCGGCAGAGCACTGTTTAGCTTACTGGATTTTTCCATACCTTTTCCTCTTTGTTGGCACAGACCATTTTCATCACACATTTTGTTTTCCTTTTGGTAACCGCATGATACATTGGAGTAAAGGTAGTGGAATAGGTTTTCACATTTTCTTTCCCATATTTACAAATGGCCTCATCTATAACGCACATAAAAAAAAGCATCTATCAAAAAACTAAACACTTATACTGAGCTACCAAAAGAGACAGATGGCCAGAAATAAACCTGAATCAAATCATGAGGAAACATCAAACACTACCAAGACCAGGAGCATTCTACAAAATAAATGCCGACGTCATATGAGACAAAAGAAAGGCTGAGGAATTTTGCCTCTAGTGTAAAGAAGACCAAAGAGGTATGAAAAGTAAATGCAATGTTATCCTGGACTGAATTCTGAACTTGGAAAAAATAATGTTAAAATGACATTTTTGAGATAACTGGCAAACTTTGCATAAGGTTTAAAGTTTAGATAATACTGTATCAATTGAAATTTTCTCATTTTGAAAGCAGTGCTACGTTTATGTAAGGGAACAGCCTGTTCTTAGGAAATATATACTGAAGTGTGTGCGTACAGAATGAGAAAATGATAAAGGAAAAATACGAAGGATATACAGGAGTCCTTTGTGCTATTTTTGCAACTTTTTGTTTTTTTGAGACAGGGTCTTGCTCTGTTGCCTGGGCTAGACTGCAGTGGCATCATCACAGCTCACTGCAACCTCCAAGTCCTGGGCTCAAGTGATCCTCCTGCCTCAGCCTCCAAAGCAGCTGGGACTACAGGTGTGAGCTACCGTGCCTGGCCTGCAACTTTTTCTTTAAATTTGAAATTAGCTCAAACAAAAAAAGCTAAAAAAAAGTCAAAGAGAAAGACAGAGCAGTGTGAGGGAAAGGCACTGTACTCTCAAAGTATTAGTAGTTGTGGAGGAAATCGGAACTGTGATAAGAGACCGAACAAAAAGGAATGCGACTTGGGGCTGAGATACATTTATTTAGTCAGTTGACAGAGACCCAATTTAAAGTTGGGGGTGGGGAGAAGGAAACCATAAATGACCTTCGTTTTTAAGCACCTACCTTCCGTGAGTCCCACTGTGCCAATAGGAGGGTGACTGAAGACCACGGTTGGGATGTTGTCATAGTCTAATTTGGAATCCTCTTTGCATTCAAAAAGTCGATGGGCAAGTTTTCGGCCAGCAGCTATTGCAACTGTAAAGATATTTTAAAATCAGTGTTTATCTTATGGTTCATTTTAACAAAGCAGAATTGTTCTACTCACCGTTTATCCATTTGGCTTAATACACTAGTTATAACAAAGTTTTACACCAAACCAATGCTCATTGTAACATCTAGGTCAATATAACGAAGATATATCAATGCCTTAGTGAGCAATTCACAACCACTGGCTTGTGTCAATTCTGTATATTCTATTACAGGCTGAGCAGCTCTAATGTGAAAATCCAAATTCCAAAATGCTCCAAGATTCAAAACTTTTTGACACCAAAGTGGAGAATTCCACACCTGACCACATACGACAGGTCACAGTCAAAACGCAGGTGCACAACAGTCTATTCAGTGCCCCCAAGGGAAAAATTAAATTACCTTTAGGCTATGTGTATAGCGTGTATATGAAACATAAATGAATTTTGTGTTTGGACTTGGTTCCCATCTTTAAGATGCAAATGTTCCAAAATCTGAAAAAATCTGAAATCCAAAACACATCTGGTCCCAAGCATTTCAGGTAGGGGATACATACATATTTTTTATTTCAGGGTATTATGAGGGTAAAAACATCACGGTTACACTTTAAGTCTTTGCCTCACCCAAGCGAGGGTTAGAGGTGTGCCCTTCCCCTCTACAATGCTCCCCGTGTCCTTTAGTTGCGGGTTTACCCCCCATTCCCCTAATCCCTGGAGAATTTACTGCCGTGTGAGCACCCTAGTGTTCATCGGTTAGTACCAATTTGATGGCAAGTACAAGTAGAGCCCATTCTTCCAATCTTGTGATACCTCGCTTTGGATAATGGGCTTAAATTTAATCCAGGAAAATATAAGAGGTACTAGATCACTGTCATTTCTTATGATTGAGTAATATTCCATTGTATACATATCAGGTAGGGGATATTGACACAATATTTACGGAACTATATTAGTTTCCAGCATCTTCCATTCTACTTTGTAATCCTATTTATTTCACAGTAAGATTGCTTTTTTACTTAAAATTTATTCTCCTTAGCCTGTTTTTACTCCTAATAGTCTTTAAAAATAAAAAAGCCTGATTTTAGTAAAAGCATCAGTTATCAATTTTATTTATTGTAAACTGACAGTTCCACCCTCCCAAGTAAGGTATTGGTAGGATACATAAGAAATTTTACCCACTTTAACATAATTTTCAACTGCTAGGTTATGTTACAAAGTTTTTAAAATTTTGTTATTTTGCTTTTGTAAAGAATTCTTGTCAAAGGATACAAAATTTCAGTTAGACAGGAGGAATAAGTTCAAGAGATCTATTGTACAATATGGTGACTACAGTTAATGACAATGTATTGTGTACTTGAAAATTGCCAAGAAAGTAGGTTTTAATTGTTCTTGCCGCAAAAAAACATAAGTATGTTAATTAGCTCAATTTAGCCATTCCATGGTGTATATGTATTATTTCAAAACATCATGTTGTATATCATAAAGATATACAATTTTTATTTAATTTTTAAAAACTAATTTTTTTAAAAAAGAGAGGACTTTAACTCAAGGAGCTAAAGGGCTTTGGGCTTTGGGTGTGTGTCCAGGGTAGGTTTCCACCCTGAGGTAAGACTCCGGGACATTCTGGAAAGGCAGCTGAGGCCCCACAGGGGTCCAAGCTGAAAGCAGATGGAGTGACGTCACTAATGCATGGGGGTGGGACAAAGAAGTTGAAACGGTGCTAGTTAACTCTGGAAGTCGGCTGAGGTATGGGCTGGGCGTGGGAAGGTAGGGTCAGTCTTGGTTGCATCAAGTCCAAATAGTCACATAAGGTCAATCTAAATTACTTCTTCTGAAAGCCACTTCCTTCCACTGCCACCATGCATAACTCTGATCCAAGGAGTGACTGTATTGTCTATATGAAAATTTCAGTCTTCACTAAGCATTTCATTATATTTTAATAGTATTTTAAGCCTTTTAAGGAAAAATGAATATTATTCAGAAAATGTCAGGTACCCAACCAACATCTATTTCAATACATTTCTACCATTTTGATTACATAAAGACACTCATCCTTTTCACTGTGGAGAGCTGCTTTGGTTTTATGTCAACACACAGGGCCTCCCTCACCAAATAAGGAAGACACATTACCTGGAGTAAGGAGAGCTTTTCCACACACATCCCCAACTGCGTAGATGCCTTTTATGTTGGTATTCTGGAATTCATCTACTATGATGTGACCTTTGTCATCGGTTTGAATCCCCTAAAATTACAAAGAGACATCACGTAAATACTTGGCCAATCCACTAAAAACGGCAGGTCAAACCTTGGGATCTCTCTCATCTCCACACTGGAACCTCCACCTGAATCTCCAAGAAACCAGAAGACTCAATTGCAACATGAAAGACATTTGAAGCAAGTTTCATATCTTTTGATTAATGTAAAAGGCAATACGTTATCCGCTTTTGAGGCATTTTAACAGGATTTGACATTGCAATGTACAATTCAACTGGCCACATAAACACGCAGAGGAAATCATTCAACTATCAGACATGCTCCTTGCTCTCTCTGTGGAGTCAGTGCTCTCGACTCCTGCTGAAGGAAGCCCCTTCCAGAAGCACGTTAACTCACACCATAGGGGAGCACGGGCTGAAGTAGGCGCCCAAAGCACATTTCTATGAAGCTTACCATCTTATCTTTAAAAATCCAAGCAACTTTTGCATTCTACCCTAAAACATACTGCTGTTTCCCTTAACCAAAATTTTTTCCCTGTATGCTGATCAAATTTTTGCTTCAAGAAGACATGCTGTGCTTATCTTGTGGCTTTGCAGCTCCTAAGAACATATACTCCAGTGTGAGGAGTAGAGATACAGCAGAAGCAGGAATAGGTAGCGCAGAGGTTAAGAGTATAGACTTTGGAGACAGATAGATCAAAGTTCAAATCCCAGCTCTGTGACTTACTAGTTATAAGACCTTGTGTAACCACCTATTTATCAACAAATATCTGGGCTTCTATTACAAATGAGGCTTTGACCTAGTCACTGTGAATATAATGATAAGACAGGCATCCTTTCTGCCCCATTGAGTTTATAGCCTGGTTAATTATCTATTACCTTTGTCCTCCTGGCTTCCTCATTTTTACCCCTCAAAGAGTTACTGGCAAGATTAGATTAGATTAATAACGTGTTCACACGACCTAGCACACAGTAATCATTCAATTTGCATTACACAAATACATCCTAACAAGTGAATGAAACTGAAAATTTTTTTGCCTCACTGTCTAAAAAATTCAGCAAATACCCCCAAAAACTGGATCTACCAATGCCTATATCTGTACAAAGGCAAAATGTCTCTTGAAAGGTGAAAAGCTTTCAAGGTGATTAGTTTTGTTAATACGAAAACAGACAAGTAGTTTTATTAAAGTTCACTGAACGATAAGATTAAAAACAAGCAAGGCTGGGGAGGGTGGAATGTGCCTGTAGTCCCAGCTACTTGGGAGGTGGGAGGATAGCTTGAGCCTAGGAGTTCAAGTCCAGCCTGGACAACATAGTGAGATCCCATCTTGGGAAAAAAAAATAAAGAAAAGAATAAAAACAAGCAAAATATCTCCCTGGATATTTTATACTTTCAAATGCTGAAAAATAACCTATTATAGAAATGCAAAAGTAACCCATATTACAACAGAAATTAACATTAGAACATAAATCAAAATGTTATACACTGCTCAAGACACTCTATCAAATATATAAACCTCAAACATAAAACATTATTTTACTACTAACACAGTAGTATAGCACATCAGAAAAAAAACATTATCATCATCAGCAACAGCAGGTTAACATTTCTTGTGTTCATATTATAGCCCAGGGTCTAAACTGGTAACTTTGCGCACGCTTTCTCATTTACTCTTCTCTATAACCCAGCGAGGCAAGTACTATTTTTATTCCCATCTTGAATGTGAAGCAACTGAAACTTAGAGAAATTAAGCTGCTCGCTCAAGGCCATGCAACTGGTAAGTAATAGACTAAGATTCAAAGGTTCAAGGTTCAAATTTGGGTCAAACTCTGGCAACCATGCCGCAAGCTACTATACCAGACCTTCCTTCAAAATTAAAAAGAATATAAATGCCAACTGTCTGCATATATAGCATTGGTCGAGCCAGAATAGAGACAGCTTCGCATTTGTTTCCCTCCCCAGGTACCACAATGTCCAGGACAGCTGCACACCCAGCAATCTGGCTTAGACACTGCAGATGATAAGAGATTGGTATAGAACTTCGAAAAGACATTCGCACAGCAAAAAGGAAGTCTGTAAGGAGGAGGCCAGGCAGGAAACTGCTGGTCAATCTAGATTAGAGGTGACAGGGGCTTCATCCAGGTGGTAACACTGGAAAGGGAAAATAACTTTTTTTTTTTAATTTCAAAGGAAGAAGTAATGGAATTTGATGACAAAGTGGATATATAAAATAAAGAGAAAAGAATCCAATACAACCTAACTGAGTTTGGGGTGTCTAGGGTAATGGGGTGGGAATCACAGGGCTACTAACAGATTTGAGAATGTTTTGGGCACACTAAGTCAGCTTACCACTTTGTTTAAATTCAAACCCCTGGAGTTTGGGTCCCGCCCGATGGCCCAGAGCAGGCAGTCAACATCTGGAATCGTGGTCACGGTGGGTTTCCGACCAGGAACTGAAGTAACCATGAGAAGTTCCAAACCCGATGAAGTCTTTTTAACCTCCTTGACCTATTGGCAAATAAAATATGATCAATGGGGCAGGGGGTGGAGGTGGGAAGGAAAGCAGGGGAAACTCGAATTTTTAACCTTTTTTAAAAAGCCCCACTGAATCCTACATGCTGACGTAGACATTTACTTCTATCCAAAGGCTGCAACACTAAAACTCCTGGGCGCCAATCCTGTTCCCCAGTGGCCCCAAATCTTCCAGGCAATGGCCAGGAATGTCAGCTCATGTCACGATAGAAATGCTTCAATTTAAAAACAAAGTATTGTAAAGCATACTTCTTAAAAACTATGATAAAATTTTAAGTCATAAATTTAAAGCATAGTGGTTTGGAAGTGAGATATGGCAGCATCATTAGGAAACTTCCAAACTGCACAATCAGTGTCCTTCCCTGGACCCTTTTTTTTTTTGAGACGGGGTATCCCTCTGTGGCCCAGGCTAGAGTGCAGTGGCACAATCATAGCTGCCTTGGACTGCAGCCTCCGACTCCCTGGCTCAAGCGATCTTCCCCTCTCAACCTCCTCAGTAGATATGACTACAGGCAAGCACCACCATGACTGGCTATATTTAATTTTTTTGTTTTAGAGATGAGGTATTGCTATGTTGCCCAGGCTGGTCTCAAACTCCTGGCCTCAAACAATATTCCCACCTCAGCCCCCCAAAGTGCTGGGATTACAGGCGTGAGCCACCGTGCCTGGTCCAGCCTGGCATTTTTGCATTCATTATTGAATTTGATACGGTCTATGCTGAAAGGGTGGAGCGGTGGCAAAGGAGGAGGAGGATCATTTTTACAAAGCTAATTCTCTAGGAAAATTCTGCTGAAATCCAAGCGATTTCCTGAGGAGTAAAGTACTTGGTAATTCTTTCTGTCTACAAAACCCAGATGGGTCAAATGGCATACTTTAAAAATAGATTCCATAACATTTCCCCCAAAATAAATATAAATCTGAAAAATAAGGATGTGCAATAAGGCATCTGAGCACAAAAATCAAAGTTTTAAAATCAAACTAAAAACATCAAAGTTGATCTAGATCCAGCTGCCAGGTTTCTAATCTCTTACACCTTGAGTTCATTAATACTGCAACGTGACGTACTGCTGCCTCGGAGGAAGAAAACAATCAGGAATATTCTAGAAGTGGAATACATTGACTGGGGTAGACACTGAGTTTGTGATTATAAAATCAATCGTGTGGGCCTCGAGGAAAAGTGTGACTTGTGACGAACAGACTAGGGGCTGCTGCCATACCTGGGCTCAGCCCACGTACCTGGGAGAACTTTAGCACCTCCACGCCGGCATTCTCCAGCTCTTCCGTGCAGTTGGCGCTGATTATG
This sequence comes from Indri indri, assembly GCA_004363605.1. Classification (NCBI taxonomy): domain Eukaryota; kingdom Metazoa; phylum Chordata; class Mammalia; order Primates; family Indriidae; genus Indri; species Indri indri. The sequence continues at coordinate 367,404 of RJWJ010000139.1, forward strand.
GAATCAAAACTTCTAAGTACCTGTGTGCAAACACAGGGATGGATGGTGCAAAGGGAAGAAAAGTTGAGTAAAGACATACTACAAACTTGGGAGGGAAAATTCAGCATCATCCCTCTTCTAATCTCCTCCATCAGTGGCCAAATTGGGAGTGAGGTTTGAATAAATCCTCTTCTTTCCCACCTCACCCCCGATGTCTGTGCTACATTTATTTGACTTCATCAACTCCTTTCTGACAGTTCAACAGACAGCCACCCTTCAGGCTCCCCTATCTCCATGGCCCCCTCCTCCCAAGTTTGCTTCTGTTTTCCTTAAGTTGGGGGAACAGAAATTGTCTTTCCCCCAGGGCCTGCTTTCCCTCTGATATGCTTGAAGGGAAGGTTCTCTAGCAAAACCTCCTGGTCCAGCCAGAAATCTCAACAGCTTAGCCTTGGAGATTCATCTGTGATAACCTGCACGCAGGGCTCAGGTGGGAGGACAGGAGTTATTCACAGCGTAGTTCTGGAACGGAGTTACACCGAGACAGGGAGAAGAGGCAGACTGAGACGAGCACATTAGGGGCGGAGAGGGCAGGAAGCCCATGCAGATGTGGCTGCGGAGGAGCCAATTTTCCAGATGCAGGAATTATCCCCTCTACCGATAGCCTGTTGTGGTTTATTTACTTATTCACATAAAAATGCAGGCTTAGCTATCCCCTCTGATTTTCTCCTTCCTTCCAGCTTGCTGGATATAGTCTAGCAATGCAAAATAATATTGTTTGCCTATGAAAAACAGTATTCAGGACATAAATTTCCTGGGGTTAATTACAGGACAAGTCTCCAAGCCAAAAAGAGAAAGTTCCTCGGAGTCCACATTGCCTAGAATTGTCAGTACCCCTAGTTTCCCTCTGTCTGCTCGTGTAAGAATTAGAACCACAGCATTTGAGCGGTCAGGGGTCTGGTAAATTCTGTCGCTGCAGAGCTGGGCTCCAAAGACATTAAATGGTTTGCCCAAGTCACGTGTTTGTTAGGGACAGCCAGCAGTGGGACCAGATTCTTAGGCTGACACTCGCTGCTGCTGCACACCGTGTCTCTGGAAGCTCTAATGTGGTATCACAACAACAGCAGTGCTCAGTAGGATTAATCAGCCAACCACACAAAGCAATACTTCATCAAGCAATGACAAACACAAAGGCTAGGTCCAAGCAGAAAGAAGACTGGTTTGGGCTTTCTGAAACCTTAGCTGACACCCAGTTGTGATACTAATTAGCAGCCATAAAAGCCTCTCATGGCCTTAGTTTCTTGTTTTTTTTTTTTTTTTTTTTGAGACGGAGTCTCACTCTCTTGCCTGGGGCGAGTGCCGTGGCATCAGCCTAGCTCACAGCAACCTCAAACTCCTGGGCTCGAGCAATCCTACTGTCTCAGCCTCCCAAGTAGCTGGGACTACAAGCATGCGCCACCATGCCCGGCTAATTTTTTCTATATATATTTTTAGCTGTCCAATTAATTTCTTTCTATTTTTGGTAGAGACGGGGTCTCGCTCTTGCTCAGGCTGGTCTGGAACTCCTGAGCTCAGGACGATCCGCCCGCCTCGGCCTCCCAGAGTGCTAGGATTACAGGCGTGAGCCACCGCGCCCGGCCTTAGTTTCTTCATCTGTACAATGAAGTTCAAGTGTATGAGCTACGAGGTTCCCTGGAATGCAAAGAATTTAGTGAACTGTCTTGACTTAGTGGTAAGAATCCAACACTACCCGATCACATGGAATGGGTTTCCAGAATTAAGAGATTAACCTGACAGTGTGTTTAATGTAACTAATGTTCATATTTAAGCCCACATGCCTCCTTATTAGGGCATCTAATGACCATCTCCCAGTTTGACCAACTCAAAATTATCATCATCAACTAGCAGCTGGGAGGGACATGGGCCAAATTCAAACTTGGATGTAGCCACCTGTGCAACAGACCAACCGACCTCCACCTGCTTTCACCCCACCATAGAGTGACAACATAAGAAAAATTCTCCCTCTAGTTTTTTTTTCTTAAATAACATCAATGAACGGGAAGGGAAAAGGTAGAATTTACCTTATCGTGCCGTATCATTAGTGATGTCTTAGAACCCAGGGCCGAGAGGATCCCGGCTATCTCCACAGCAATGTAACCTGCACCAACAATGACGCTGCGGCTAAAATGAATGCAGAGGGTTAATATTTTTAAATAAACTTATTTTGGAATAATTTTAGATTTACGGAAAAATTGCAAAGATGAAGATAGTACGGCGATTTCTCTTATATCAGTTTTCCCTTAGGTTGACATTTCACATAACCAGGGTACATTTGTCAAAATAAGAAATTGACACTGGTACATTACTATTGACTAAACCCTAGATTTCAGATTTCACCAGTATTTCTGCTAATCTGTGTTTTCTGTTCCAAGATCCAATCCAGGAGACCACAGTACAACTTATTTTTATTTTTTATTTTTTTTTTAGGGACAGGGTCTCACTCTGCCAACCAGGCTAGAGTACAGCAGTGAGATTATAGCTCACTGTAACCTTGAACTCCTGGCCTCCAGAGATCTTCCTGCCTTAGCCTCCCACATAGCTAGGACTGTCGGTGTGCCACCACGCCTGGCTAATTTTTCTTTCATTTTTTGCAGAGATGGGGTTTTGCCATGTTACCCTGGTCTGGAACTCCTGGCTTCAAACGATCTTCCTGCCTTAGCCTCCCAAAGTGCTGGGATTACAGGTATGAGCCACTGTACCCAGTCTACCAGGCAGTTTTAAGTACAAAATATCCCTTTGTAGAAGAAGAGAAATATATTTTTAGTTGTTTTAAATGTTCTTTAGCCTCATTTCTTCAGAGGAGAAACAAAAATGTTTGAAACTAGAGAAGATTCCTTACGTAATGGTCCTCATACACAAAACTAAAATCAGGGCCACTATTATTCTCCTCTGTTCAGTATTTCTCCTTGATCGTTATTCAGTTCTATCCATCCTTGCAATATGATCGAAGGTCACGTTAAGCAAGCCATTTTTAACTTGTAGGATAGATGTGCAGTCAAACTAAACTCACTGAATAAATTTTGGTCTAAAAAAGAATTGTAAGCACTAGATACATGCTTGGATGAAGGTCTGAATGAATGGTAGAGAAGTTCTAATCCTGGCCCTAGAACTATGTTTACTTCTACCCTGCAGCCTAGAGAATGCGTGCCCTCAGCTAGGGCTATCCCATTTGGGGCTGGAGTCCTCTAAAGCTTCCAACATGGTGCTCTACCATCATTACAGCGCTTGGGTAAGAAATAATGAGAGAAGAGCAGAGGACCCCCTTTCTCTAATACCTTCCCCGGGCAAGATTCCCAGCCTTCAGAGGGCGTATGGGCTGGATGAAGGATGAAGAACACAAACAAGTTGCTTCAACTTAAAAGTGATGACCCTCTTATCCTATGACACACAGTACGAAAAGACAAATTTCTATGTAGTTCAAAAGCTTCTTCCATCTCTACCTTCCTCTTTCCTATTATATGTTGACCTCTTTTCCTTTGAGTCTTCCCTCCTTTTTTCCTTCTTTGCTCTATCTTCTCTTTCTTCCCCAAGCATTTATTATTTAAGCCCTACTTTGTGCCAAGCATTGCTCTAGATGGGATGGATAACGGTCCCTGCCCTTGAGGAATCTCTGAGGCGGAGGAATCTGCTAGAGGCTGTTGAGGAAGAGGTCCACAGTCAGTTCCTGCAGGGCAGAGAGCTCACAAAATGCTGCAGCTTCCTGAACAATGAGTAGCTTTTGCCAGGGCTAAGGGACGCTGCCCGAGCAGAGAGGACAGGCAAGAAACAGGCATGAAGCAACCTGGCTTCTTCAGAGAGCTGCAAGGAGCTCAGTGTTTTCCTCTCAGCTCCAAGAGGGACCTTAATCCTGCCACTTACTGCTGAAGTATCCACTGGAAACAATCTTTTATTCAGTGGAATCTCCAAAGCATTTCCCTTTCTCTCACCGTGGCCCACAGGACTACTTGTACCATGGCGTCTGTGGGGTTCACGCTTCAGCCTCAACCACGAGCCCTCTGAGAGCAAATCTTGAATCGTTGTGTTTTGCTTGCATTATTTACTTATTCACTTGCCTGATTATTTACTTATTCACCAAAATTCCAATGATGATAAAGGAGATTAAAGAGAAAAAGAGAAGAAAAATCACCTATCGATTGTGAATTCATTTTTCTTATGTCGTTCCCAGAGCCTTTCATTTACAACATGCCCAAACATAAATATTTAAAATATCTAAGGAACAGATATCTAGGATGACAGGTCTCTGAAGGTGAGTCTAGACTGAATTCTAGCATCTAAACATGACGGGTCATGATCGTATTTCTGGACAGATCCTCACATGTGTTTATCTTTCAATCATAAAATCAAACAATACGAGGTGGATCATTTTACCCTAAAATCAAACAATACAGGGTGGATCACAAGGAAAGGATGGCTGTCTTCTAACACACTCCCATGCCCTGACAGCAAATCTAAAAGGACTGTATGCTTCTCACGGAACTCCTCAAAGTCAGAAGACGGCCTGGCCTCAACATCTCCATGGCACGTGGCCTCTGTGGCTGCGGCCCTGCAAAGCAGCCCTCTTGTCCCTTACCTGCTGTCAAGGTGAACCAAGGGAAAGGTACAAGCATGGATTATTAGTCACCTTCCCTGAGAGCTTTATAAAAGCACAGGATCAGGGCCTCAAACTGGATTGGCAACAGCTGCTGAGGGAGCAGCGGGGTTGAGCAACACGGCCTCTAGGGTGAGCGCTCGTCAGGAGAGAAAGGCCAGTCTCTGAGCCCTCAGGGGCCCTCCTCGTGTTCCCAAGCGTCGCCTCTCTTCACGAGTGAAGTGAGGAACCTACAGAGCCTGCAGTGTGTGCACCTTCGAATTAGAGAAACAGTCTTCCTCATTATCTTTTTCCCCTCTATGACTCTAAGTCCACATCAGACGTGTACTAATGTTATTCAGACAAACGTGTCAAAAACAATGTCAAAAAAAATGTATTTTTGAGGCTGGGCGTGTGGCTTGCTCCTGTAATCTTAGCACTTTGGGAGGCTGAGGCAGGAGGACTGCTTGAGCCCAGGAGTTGGAGGCTGCAGTGAGCTATGACGACACCACTGCACTCCAGCCTGGGCAACAGAGTGAGACCCTGTCTCTAAAACAAAACGAAAGAAAATGTATTTTTGCGAGACAGACAGAATCTTCATTTATGGAGACCCCTCTGCACCAGCTGCTTTGAAAAACCATAATCAGCTACTTTAGACACTATCAATTCATGCTGTACCAAGTTGAAAGAAAGAAGACAGTTTTAAGACTTTACTATTTAGTCTTCAAATTACGCTGTGTTTGATTTTGGTTCTAAAAATTGTGCAACGGCCTCTGGCCAAAAGCATGAAAACTCTGAGTGATCTACTGAGGGGTACTAGTGAATGAGGTCCCCACAGTCACACAAAGAGAAGAGGTAGAAAAACAGAATTCAGGAAATGCCTACGTTTGCAGTGGTTGCGAGGGGGAGGAAGAAGAAATGTTACCGGAGAGAGGATGAATCACCGAGGTCAGGTCAGGTCAGCTTACCTAGGCAATTCTTCTAGCTGAAAAAATCCATCACTGGTTATTCCAAGGCTGGCACCTATGTAGAAAAATGCAACTGAGATCACACACGGCACTGCTCTTTCTCTTATAAAATAGTCACATTTTATACAAGAACCAAATGCTTTCTCAGCCAACATTCTCTCTGTTTTGACAAGTTTTGTTAAAGTCTCCACTTGGGAAGCTGCCAACCAAGTCTTCCCTGACTGAGTCAACATTTTTATTTTCTCTCTAGAAGTCGAAGCTGTGACGGCTAAATAACTTTTAAATTTCTCTAAAGAACTAAGATGCTCTTGGCTCTCGTGAACAGGCTCTTTGCCGCTCTGCCTCACCTCACACCCCAAGTGTAGGCGGGAACCCCCCCCAGCTCAGCCCCGAATCTCTTCTCTCAGCTTGTTCCTTCAGAGGTTTCGACCTCCCTGGGGAGGACTTCCAAATGCAGGGCTCCGGCTCCCTAACTATCTCACTACCCAATTTTCGGTCTATTTAGAATTGAAGCTTAACTTTCTCTCCCAAACCGCATCTCTCTCTTCAGTTAACCACTTCTGTTAAGAAGCCACCTTCCCTCAAAAATCCAGACAAAGCCTTAAGTTGCCAAGCTGTGATTCCTTCTCTTAGCAGCTCCCTACCCTTGTATCCCACCAGTTACCAAGTATATTGCATTTTACCAAATCCTGATTTCAGGTGTTGAATATATTTTTGAAAATGTGTCTTGGAATCAATGAAATATAGTTAACTGATTCTTCCTTCTCTCTGTCTTTTATGCCTGTTCTTGCCTCTCGTCCCTCAGATCTATCACACGTCAGGTGCAAACACCGACTGGAAACTGCACCACCGTCTCCTGCACGGACAACTGCACCAGTTTTCTAACTGGTCCCCACCCTCTGCGCTCTCCCCCGTTCGAGTCACTGTTGGATGAGTTTCTAAAATTACCACTTAGATCTTGTCACTCCTCCATTTATACACTAATAATTATTTGTCACAGTTGCCATGAATTTAGAGATTCCTTAATTTGGCTGGAAGAGTCTCCGCAATTTGGCCCTAACCCAATTCCAGTCTCAGCTCCCGTACTCACCTCAGGATTTTAGTGCTAGAAAAACTGGTTGAATTGGCCGAATGTCTTTCAAAGACATCTTTAATACCCCACTGGTATTAAATTGAGCACATAATGCTCGATTTGTGAGCACTTTTTGTAGGAAGTCTTTCTGGGTCATGCCTGTCTCGTCTCTGAAATCTCAACCCTCACTGTCTGGCAATGAACTTGGAACACTGACATTTTATTTTTTGTGTTTGTTTTTATTATATTTTTTAAATTAATAAATGTATATATTAAAAATTTCAACATGTAGAACAGAGCATGTAGTGAAATAAACATAGAGTGAAAAGCACATTTCTTTCCGACCCTATAGCTCTCATCCTGTCCTTGGATGGGGTCACCATGACAGGGCTCCTGAGTATCCTTCCAGAGACATTCACATATTATGGCCTGCCTGCCTTTTTAAAAAGACATAAATTGTAGCATACTATACACACCGTTCTAGTCTTTTTTTTTTTTCACTTAACAACAAACTTTGAATCGTTCCTATCAAGGATGCTTATGTCCAATATTCCTTCTTTTTTATTTTTTTGAGACAGGGTCCCGCTCTGCTGCCTAGGCTAGAGTGCAGTGGCATTGTCATAGCTCACTGTAACCTCAAACTCCTGGGCTCAAATGACCTCTTGGGTTAGCCTCCCACGTAACTAGGACTTACAGGTACGTGCCACCACGCTCAGCTGATTTTTCTTTTTCTTTTTTTGTAGTGATGAGGTCTTGCTATGTTGCTCAGGCTGGTCTCAAACTCCTGGCCTCAAGTGATCCTCCCATCTCAGCCTCCCAAAGTGGAGGATTACGGGTGTGAGCTACCGTGCTGGGCCCCAGTTACATTTTAAGTTACTTGAGAACAGTTATCTTTATATCATTTACAGCAGTTATTCTTTACCTTTGGGGGTCATGACACTTTTTAAAAGCTGGTAAAAATTATAAATCCTACTTCCAGAGAGGAAAAAAATTGCATAAATGCATATACACTCAGAATTTTCCATATAAATTCAGGTTGGTCATGGGTCTTACGAAGCCAATCCATGGACAACACAAAAGATGTATAACCTATGTTCGCCATTCACAAAGTCCTTATGAATCCAGCTGGGGAGAAAGACACAGACACTGTTCTTATGAGAGAACAAGGAGGTATGTTCATGATTCATCCCTGGGGCTTAGCTCCCATGTGTATAAAATGCAAAGGCAGATACGACCACCTCTGAGATTCCTTACTGCTTTCTTCTTCCTTACTTCTCCATTCAAGAGAGAAAAGTATGCACATAAAGGTTTACTTAGCTAGTTAAGCTACATCCTTACGTGATTTCTCTCCTGTAAACAAAACGGTAAATACGTGGGTCTTAGAAATCACCCATCGGACAAACTGGAAACAATCTGTGCCACGCTGGGAAGGAAAGAATGAGGCTCTCCCTGATTTTTCGCCATCACCTGTGCTATGTCTGAGACCAGAGCCAAATGAAATCTCTTTCTTTGCCCCATCACTAGCTACCACTTAGCCAGTTACAGGTGGGCTCCGCAGAGACCTTCTCTAATAGCCTTTTTCAACAGAGAGAACCAGTATAGGCAGATGCCACGGCAAGGCTTGTCAGGGTGAAAGCAACGGTACATTCATTCCTCCCAAATGTTGTCAATGACTATTGCCTTGGAAGACTCACCAGGGATCTGGCTCTCGTGGGGACTGGAGGGCACACCACCTGTGGCAATCAGGATGTGAGGAGCAGTGTATTTTTTCCCATTGACCTCTACCGTGGGCTTGGGATCACTCGTGAATGCTGCGTGGCCGTGGATGAATTCTATATTGGACTAGAGAAGGAATTGTGGCATTAGCCTGTTCTTAAGATAAAACAAAAACACCTGCTATAACTTATCAGCTCTTTCATTTCTCTACTGAAATGGTTTGCTGATGCCAAGACAATTCTGTGTTGTTTGAGTTTCTGCAGAACTCCTGACTCATAACTGATACTTAGGTGAGGGGGTTGCCATTCGATGCTGGAAGTGTACCACAAGAAGAAATAAAGGTGCTATCTTGGGTCAAAACCCAGCAATGAAAAAATATATGCAAGTCACCCCCACAAGAAAAAAGATGGCATCTTTAACCCCAAGAGTTGAGGGAGAAAGCCTTCCTCACTTGCAATGAAAACACATCACAGAATGATGTGTTTGGAGGAGGGGCGGAAGCCTGAGAAAAACAAACGGATTAAGGTGAAAAGAGTAGAAGCAAAAGAGAAATACTCTGGCCAAGGGAGGAAAATGCAGTGGTTATTTGTGTTTTCTCAAACAAAAGGGAAGAATATCACAAAATTACATCACAACGAAATTCTACGATAGATTTGTTGAGAACTCAGACTTTGGTTTGCTCTTACTAGAAACTTTTGCACCGGGACCTTCATTTGGGGGCTGCTGGCAAACCTTCTGCCAGCTCTGATGCATGTCCTGGCACGCAAATGGGGGCGACTCAGGAGGACAATGGAACCGAGGAAGCATGATCACCAAATGGAATGTTTTAACATTTTGGAACACGCTTGGTTCTGCATTGAGTTATCTCCTCCTTTCCAACCACCCCTCCAGGCCTGTCCCTGCAGGTGCCCGGCTTAAGCTGCATCAAGATCAAAGACAAGTCACCAGCTTCCAGAACAACCTTCCCTCGGAGGTAATGATCTCCTGTGCAGCGCTGGATAAAAAGGGGTGTGGGTAGTTCGGGAGTGGCTATAGTACAGATAGTAGTCTGGGGAAGGGAGTGATGAGATGTTGATTTTCATTTTCTAGGATATTAGACAGAAAGTTTCCTCCCCTACACAGAATTTCTGGATCAACTATAACTAATTCCTTCTCCATATGGTCACCGTGAGCTATACTACACATTAAGATTTATAAGTATTAAAAAATGCTGATTCCTCAGTAATTTTCCTGTCTCTTTTGCAAAAGTATTTTAACTAGCTCAATTAAAAAAAATTTGGCATGGGTATTTTAGCATAGCCAGTGGTATCTCTACACACTGTGATTTTAAGGTCTGACAGCCTTTAAAAATCTCTTGTAGTCAGTGCATAGGGACTGCAGGCCCTTAAATATATTTTCCCCCTGAACTGGGGATTAAGGTAAAATGAGATTACCCTCCAAAAAAATAAATCCAATGAATGGTAAGAATCAATATAAAAGTATATGAAGCTAGTCATCTATAGAAGTAACCCACCCTAAAAATTGGTTTATAAATATGCTAATGAGATTATAAGTGGCCCAATATCATCAAGAATCTAGTGATCCAACATAACCAAAGAAATCTTAGAAACTGCAAAGTGAGACTGCAAAGACAAATGAAGGGTGGTGGGAGTATGTTGTCAAGAAAAAGAGAATTAAATGAAGCATAATTTATCAATGTCACTTGCATGGTCCTGGGTGGAAAAGGTCTGATATCTAACCACTAAGGCAGAAAAAGCCTCACGTTAGCAAAGGACAACATCCATTTGCTGGAGGCAAACGCATTTCGCCAAGTTTTCCTCATCAGACTTCACTCATAAAAACAACCTTTGGAATCATAATTTGGTATCCTGAGTAGATCTAGCCATCAAGGATGAGGCTTTTCTGGGCAGATGAATACTGGCAGGTTTTCAGCCAGATAGTGTTCCTGATTTTAATTAAAAAATAAGCATTCTGAGGCATAAACCAGTCTGTCATGTGCGTGGTATCTTTTTTTTTCTTTTTGAGTCAGAGTCTTGCTCTGTTGCCTGGGCTAGAGTGCCATGGCATCAGGCTAGCTCACAGCAACCTCAAACTCCTGGGCTCAAGCAATCCTTCTGCCTCAGCCTCCCGAGTAGCTGGGACTATAGGTATGTGCCGCCATGCCCGGCTAATTTTTTCTATATATTTTTGGTTGTTCAGTTAATTTCTTTCTCTTTTTAGCAGAGACAGGGGTCTCACTCTTGCTCAGGCTGGTCTTGAACTCGTGACGTTAAGTGATCCTCCTGTCTCGGCCTCCCAGAGTGCTAGCATTACAGGCGTGGGCCACCATGAGTGTGATTTCTGAATCTAAGTGGCAGGCCAGACCCACTCAAGATGCAGCCATCAGGTGAGGCATGGTCTACCTCTGAATGGGTCAGAGGCTTCTGCTCTGACAGGTTAACTCCGTAATCGTTAATCACAAACGAAATAATAGAAACAACAAGAGCTCTAGCCAAAGGTTACAAGTCTAGGGTACTCCAGCAGAGAGCGGCTCCTTCTCAAAGTTCAGAACCCTGCATACTCACTCACCCTGGTTAGATTGTTTTGATATATGGTGTTCAGGCGGCTCACGTAGGCGTCTCGCTTTTCCTTAATGACACTGCAATGAAACCTGAGTCAGTTCTCAGAAACAGGATTTTCCTCTTTCAGTTAGTAACGAGGATGTCTGTCCCAGAACACCCCTGAGCAAAGAATCACAGACTGTCAACAAGAAGGGCAGTGAATGAATGTCCCTGAAAACAGCCATCCCTCCCCCTGTCCACCTGCCTCCCCACATGTAGAACCCTCATTCCACTCAGTGGGGGGTGCTCGGTCGGCTTCGTCCTTCTGCACAGGAAGGCAAAGAGAGATGCCTCTGCACAGTGCCTAGGATGTGGTGGCCACTTAATATGTGCTGAATAAATGAATTTGCTAAAACTTTTGGAAAATTTGATGGCCTCAAAAGATTTATGGCAGTTCCTTAAAAAAGTTATAGGATTGCCATATGACCCAGCAATTCCACTCCTAGGTAGAGACCCCCAAAAATTAGAAGCAGAGATTTATTTATTTATTTATTTTTTGAGACAAGAGTCTTGCTCTGTTACCTGGGCTAGAGTGCAGTGGCGTCATCATAACTCACTGCAACCTCAAACTCCTGGGCTCAGGCAATCCTCCTGCCTCAGCCTCCCGAGTAGCTGGGACTACAGGCACGTGCCAGCATGGCTGGCTAATTTTTTTTTCTATTTTTAGTTGTTTGGCTAATTTCTTTCTATTTATAGTAGAGATGGGGGTCTCGTTCTTGCTCAGGCTGGTCTCGAACCCCTGAGCTCAAAGGATCCTCCCGCCTCGGCGTCCCAGAGTGCTAGGATTACAGGTGTGAGTCACTGCACCTGGCCCGGAAGCAGAGAATTGAACAGATACTTGTATACCAATGTTCATAGCAGCATTGTTCACAATAACCAAAAGGTAGAAACAACCCAAAAGTTCATTAATGAATGAATGGATAAAGAAAATGTGGTATATCCATGTGATGGAATATTATCCTGCCTTAAAAAGGAATGATGTTATACATGCAAAATGGATGAACCTTAAAAACATTATGCTAATCGAAATAAACCAGACACAAAGGAACAAATATTGTAGAATTGCACTTATATGAAGCACCTAGAAGTACCTAGAACTGGCAAATTCATAGAGACAGAAAGTAGAATAGAGGTACCCAGGGGCTGGGGGGAGAGGGGAATGAAGAGTTACTATTTAATGGGTAGAGCTTCTGATTGGAATTTCTGGAAATGGATAGTGGTGATAGTTGCAAACAATATAGTGTAATGACTGCACGACAGTGTGAATGTACTTAACGCCACTCACTTGCATACTGAAAAACAGTAAAAATGGTAAATTTTCTGTTACGTATATCTTAACCACCATAATCCCCTCATCCACCCCCACAAAAGTTTATGGCTCTTAGTTATGAGAGAAAAATATTTACGTTTGTAATTGAACCCTCTGAGCATTAACACTTACCGCCAGTTGAATTTACCCTCACAACTTTGAAAACCGTAATCGACGTGATCGTGCATGAATTCAGAGTGGACAGCCGTGTTCCACATTACCTGAGAAAAAAAGACCCAAAACGGTAGTATGTAAGTCCAGAGGGAAGACAGGAATCATGAATGCATGGTAACTCGGTAATAGCAGATAAAAATACAGACCTTTAAATTAAAAACAAAACTAAACATTTTAAAGGAGAAAGTCCACAACTCAGACCAGATGGATTTTATAGTGAGGCTTCTGAATGCTAGGGGATATTAATTCTACTGTTAAATTACTAGTTTATAAACACTATAAAAACAGGATATTATGGACCTCATAGATCTTCCTTTAAAACATATTATTGCTCACATTATCTTTTTAAGTTTTAAGTTTCTCTAAGACCTGCCCTTTTGGATTCAGTTTCAGGAAATGAAATTGCACATGTAACTTTACAGGAAAGGGATTTAGAAAAAAGCTATTATATAAAGTTGAAGACTGGCTGGCTGTGGTGGTTCACACCTGTAATAACAGCACTTGGGGAAGTGGAGGAGGGAGGATCGCTTGAGGCGAGGAGTGCAAGACCATCCTGAGCAACATGGCAATACCCAGTCTCTATCAAAAATAGAAAAATTAGCCAGGCGTGGTGGTGAGCATCTGTAGCCCCTGCTACTTGGGAGGCTGAGGCAGGAGGATCACTTCCAGCCTGGACGACAGAGTGAGATCCTGTCTCAAAAAAAAAAAAAAAAAAAAAGTGCAAGACTGAAATTTTTAAGAGAGTGAATTCCTATTATATATTCAGTAACTACAAACATGCCCTTATCAGGCTGTATGTAATTATACCACTGGAATTTAAAGGTTCAACACATCTCTTATAGAATGTAGCTGTAGGGACCAAGGCTGTTGGACCATCTAAAGGTTCACTGAAAAGTCATTGCCATGAGGCAGATCAATTAACTGGAGAAAAGGCATACAAGTTTTTCTAATGTGCATACACATACTTATAAGTACCTAGAATTGGCAAATGCACTGAGACAGAAAGTAGAATAGAGGTACTCAGGGGCTGGGAGGAGAGAGGAATGAAGGGTTAGTGTTTCATGGGTAGAGTTCAGAATGAAGACCCAAAGATACAGGGAAAATTGTCCATTTTTATGTTTAGGTTCAACAAAGTATGGACAGTTGTGTAGAAATACGATTGGACAAAAGGATATGATCTGATGCTGACAGACTGAGTGGGGAGACCCTGTGAGGCCTGTCTGTCTAGATTGTTCGTGGCCTCTCTGAGCAGCATCCTTCCTTCTGGGTGTGGGGCAGGACCCTCTCTGGAAGGGAGGTCTTATGACCTGCAAACAAGTAGGTCAGATGATTTCCTTATGGCCTGTTTTTACATGGTATAATTTTAGGTCTTTGTTTTGTTTTTAATCCATTTAATACTTTTAAAAATTTTAGGTTTTATGGCTGGCTTGAGGGAAAAGGGGTTCTGGTTTTTATGACCCACCTTGGGCAAGTGGGATTCTAGTTTCCATCAGCTTCAGGGAAGAACGGGACTGACAGGCAGGAGGGTTAGAGAAAAACTTCTGCTTCTAAGGCCTTCATTCTGGGGTACTGTTTTCTGAGCTCCAATACAGCCTACAATCTGTAGAGGTCTCATCCACTAACTGATCCTCACGATAATGGAGTTCAAATTGGCATGGAGAACTCTAGACGACAAACTCCCCTTTTCCTTTGTCGGACGAGCTTTAAACTCCATTTTTCCTTAGATGCCTTCTTTGTACCTGTCTCCCTTTATGCCTAAAGATGAATATATTGATGACTCTGCTAGATTTTTTTAAATCAAGGTGAAATTCATGTAACATAGAATTAACCATTTTATCTGCTTGCTCTTTTCCTTAATGCAGATGAAAGATTTATCAGAACCACAAATAAATTGTGTTATGTTAATAAACATCGCTTTACCTCATATCCCTACGAGGTTAATGTATTTATTTACTCCCAATTCGCACTATGTGTAATGCTATGGCATTAAACAACTGCACTGGGAGTTTAGGCCCAGAGCCCATCAGGGTGGTAGGCAGCAAGCACGCCCGTTCTTCTGGTTCCTTCTCTCCTGCTACCTCACTCTACCCCTCTGGCAGGGGAGTTACTCTGGGCTTCAGTCTGTTCTACAAAATAAGAGGCAATTACCAACTGACCGCCAAGAGCGCAAAGCACTTTGAAATCAGTAGAGCCCTATAAAAACGTAAGAGAAATGCCTACCACATGTGATCAGGAGTAGGTAAAATAATATATGAGACAAAATATTTCAGATTCAGGTTTCTATGCAGTATTAGCGCAGTGGTATTTTTTTTAATATAATAAGGTAGCACTAATCAACACTGAATTTACTATCATAATTGGTTTAAACTACATAAAACCACCTTATAGTTAATTTGTATAACTCATATAGCCATAATTGCATGACTCCAAGTAGAACAGATTCCAAACAGTAGAACTAAAAGGAAAGAAAAGAATTGAGGGAAAATATACCAAAGGAAAAAAGAAATCTTCCTAAAACAGAAAGAAAAAAAAATCTACCTATAGGAGGGAACAAATTTCAGAAAACTTTTCTGGAATTACATTCAGGCATGCATCACTAATGAGATTAGGATGTTTGCTTATGTAATACCAAAAAGACGACAATTTAAAATGTAATGTCAGTAACAAAAGGCT
The DNA here is from genome assembly GCA_004363605.1 of Indri indri. NCBI lineage: Eukaryota > Metazoa > Chordata > Mammalia > Primates > Indriidae > Indri > Indri indri. The sequence goes on from RJWJ010000139.1 coordinate 382,519, forward strand.
GTAAGCTTGGGATTATAACATGTTTTGAATGTGCATTCAAATGAGGATTAAAATTATTTGCAACTATAAGCAAGAGGCAGCTTTGGAAATAGGAGCTGCTGTTTCTTCCTCTTTGTCGAGGGTGAAGAATGGGTTCAAGGCCACATGCACCGCAGATATTAAGACCAAAAAAAAAAATCACTAATGTGGAAAAGAGAATCCACGAGGCTACAGAACTTAATGGGAATACTTAAGAAGATTCCATTTCCTCCTTTGGCTGGGTCTCCCCACTGAGAAAAAACTATCCTGTGATGTAGATGACCAGTCTTGATTACTGGGCCCAGATATAATCTCAATCACTCTAAACCAATAAATCATTTTATAAGACAATTCCCAATTGTGATGTCAGGTAATCAATTCACTAGCCTGTCTGATCACTCCTGAAGTGACCCAATAATCCTGAATTTCTGGAATAGCAAAGGTGGGACTACTATCCACAAAGGTATCCTATCTACTGTACCAAGAAATGCCATTCAAATAACTTGAGAAATACAACCTTAGAGACACCCAAAGTCACATGATACGTGATTTTAAAATGAGTAATTTATAGTGAAGTATACTTCTGTGTTTAAAACCAAAAACTACCACCAATAAAATAAAATAAACAAAACTCGAACAATAACCTTGACACCTATTTACGGGAGAAAAAGCAATGCTTGTTTCCCTGGGAAAAACTGGTTTGGAGGTGCCTTGAAGCAGGGGAACGACCAGATGGCATGAGGCAAACATCCTAGCTCAGCAGAGTCACCCAGGGTGCCGGGCAGTTGGCCAGGGCCATGTGAGGGAGGAAACTCCGTCTGTGCCATCATCCACTTAACGTCTTGGTCACATCAGCATTTGGGCTGCCATTGTGTAGAAACGTTTTTATTTCCTGGCTGGATCTCGCTAGTGAGAAAAAGTTACCCTGTGTAGATGGAGGGTGCTTTTCTTTCATGTCGTGACTACAGATATCTTTTGTCGGTCTTTGCTCCCACTAAGCCATCAGAAGTGTGAGGCTACTGTGTTCCATTCCTGGTCACCTCCCCACTGGGTGCACCCTGGGAATGCTGTCACTCTGAGAACTTACCACGTGGTGAAGGTTCAGGATGAATTTCTTTTGCATGTGTGATACAGTTAGTGTCCAGGAGCTAATATTTCTGTGGCTATCTCCCCACCTTCATTTCTTCCTAGCTGAAAATGACACTCACTTGCCCAGTCTCCTGCGGGGGTAGCTTAAACCTGACCAGGGTGAGAACGTCCTGCCTGGTGCTCCTGGAGCCACCTGAGGCCATGAGAATATTGACTATATACCCAGGATGGCAGGAAACAGGGGAGAAGCCAGGATCCTTCCAGATATCCTCAAGTACTAAGCCAATCTCAGCAACTCCCTGTCACCAGTCTTCTTGATAAGTGACATTAAAAAATAAAAACAAAAACCATCCTATTGCTTAAGCCACTTTTAGTGGGTGCTCAGTTCTTTTTTACAGAAAGAATTGTAACTGATATGTTTGGAGACATTCTTATTCTGATCATGACTTGCCAAATAGAAAAAGGATTGTGAAGGGAAAGAGAAATAAAAATCCTACCTTTTTGGGTACACATCCAACATTCACCTAGAAAAGAAAAAGGACACACTTTAAGGATATTGAACTCAAACCATCAAACAAATCTGCAAGAAATATACCCTAAGCATGAAGCAAGGAGACGTCCTTGAGTTCTAAGTCACAATGAACTATTAATAAATTCTACGGTTACCTCCTTTTTTCTATTATAGAATTGGAAAAGATAACATTATTTTTCTTATGTGACGAAGTTGGGAATTTTACTCATCAGCATGTTCTGGAAAAAAGCAGGGAGAGAGAAAGCGCAATCACACCATTTGAGCAGCTGTCTTAGGCAGCTTCTGGGAAATTTCCTGTGGAGCAGGTGGATAAACACCCGGGATGGCCACTGAACAAAACCTCTTTGGAAAGCCACGTTATTCTTCAGGGCCAAAGGACAATGAACCAAGCAGTGAGATTCGTCCACGCCAGTAAGTCTTACAGAATTGCTAGAGACAGACCACAAATTTGACTCTTAGCCTTTGGCAGCCAATACATAAAAGTAAACACAAATACTTGTAAGATTTCATCAAGCAAAAAGTAACCAGATATTTAACGAAGTAACTATTCATACTGGTGAGGCTAGCGATAAATTCCTCCCAAGGGTCCTTATACACAAGCCTCAGTGTACATCCCGGCACATTCATTTTTGTGCACACCTGTTAATTTCCTTTCGATCATTTTCCTAAAACTTCCCGTTAAAAAAAGCTGGATTAAGTAGGACTCTAATTTACAAGGCCTGGAGGGTAAAAATTGTGCACTTGACTGAAGGAATAAGCCATTCGGCGTACCCTAGCTGAGGAGCTGCTTACAGAAGAAAAACTAGATTGGTCTCACTTTTTTGAAAGACAAATTACAGACTGTTAGCCCTCTAGACCTGCCAGTGAATGCGTATTGCAGATGCCCTCGAACCTTAGAAATACTGACTGGCAGGCGCTGGTGAGGTGCCTTGGCCAATACAATGAAGTTAGGAGATTTAACCGTGTATCCTTAAAAAAAAAAAAAAAATCAGTATGTTCACTCAGAGGGGGTGGGGCAAAAAAATGTTCACTCAAGTCTGCTGACACAGAGTAAAGATTGAATATTTAGAGACTGGTAAATATTCACCAAAAGCATAAAAATATAAGGTATATGGCATGGGACTTGGGATGTTGATTAACCATTAGGAAACAAACTTGAGAAAACCTAAATACATATTAGAGCTCACAAAAATGGCTTTGATTTATAACTGTTTCTAAGCATTTTGCCTAAAGAAGTAACCTAAGACATAGAAAACCTGAATGCACAGAGAAGATCATGTTATGTATAAACACATATACGACTATAGTTATTTTCATTATGCTATTAGTATACAGAACAATACTCATGGAATAAAAGTGAAAAAGACTAAATAGAAAATTACATTTAAAAAAAGAAAAAGATAATCTAAACAACAAAATATTTTTCATCTATAAGATTGGTAAAAAGTTAAAAGATTGACTATAACCAGTGTTAGCAAACACTTCTCCTTGGGCCAGCAATTCTACTTTTAGGAATGTACCTAGAGAAATAAGTGTTTTTTGTTTTCTCGTGGAGGAGAAATAGTTTTACGTTATGCTCATGTGCCCAAAGACGCATGTATAGGGATATTTCCTGAAGCACAGTCATAATGAACAACAGGAAACAAGTTAACCATCCAACGGCAGGGAAGTTATCAGTTATTTACTTACTTGGCATTGTCTTTCCTGAAAAGAGAGGGGTCACTAGGACACTGATGACTTGCAAAAATTAAATAAAAGAAAAAGAAACAAAGAGTTGGGTCATATACTGCCTAGTTTTAGACTTGGGTTTTTTTTTAATGAGATTATGCTACAATAAGAATTCTAAAGGCAACAGAAGCAAGAACTCATGGGATTGAGAGAAGGGTACAGAAGTTAAGCCTAATAAAATAAAGGATTCAACACCTACAGCAGCATTACTAACACACTATTGAGAAAGCACTTTATACCAAAGTTAGTCAAATACTTGGCACCAGTGTGAAAGCCGGGCCATCTTGGCCCTTAGAAGAAGCATATTCCAAAATCTTTTTTTAAATTGCCTTAAATAACTTTAGAATAATCTATGGCTTTCTACCTAGTCTGCCCTCGCATCTGGCCAGCTGAGGATACGCTATTTCTCAACCCCCAAGCAACCTGACAAAGTTATGGGTATAGATGGAACAAGCCATTTCTAAGGAAGGAGGATGACAGGAGCTTCTGGAAGGTGGCAGAAACCCCATGGGAAGAACAAGCCTCATGCCTTAGTGGGGGGCGATCTTATTATCAAACATGCCTTTCCAATTCATTTGGCAGGCAATGCACTTCCCGGTACCTTCAATCCACAACTTTCTATCCTGCAGTCTGCAGCTTAAACTCACTGAGAGGCTTCAGCTAGGACAGACTCCCAAACCAATTTCCCCCAACACAGCGGTGATTTCAGCATGCTGGATAAATTCACTCTGCTGGTCCTCTGGCCACCTTCTCTGGCTTTCCAGGAAACTTTAAAACCAATTCAGGGTGTCATAAAACACTAAATGTTCTGAACCACTCTCATAAATCATCAATTTACTTCTCATGTACATTTGAAGCTATTTTAAAGTTATTCAAGGCAATTAAAAAAAATTTTGGAATATGCTTCTTCTAAGGGCCACGATAACCTGACTTTCACACTTTCATTCATTCAGAAGTATTGATTAAGCACCCACTTGTGCCAGGCATTATGCAAGGTAAAACACTAAATGGATACAGTCCCTGCTCTCACGGAGCCCACAGGCCTAGCCAGAGAGAGGTTCTCAGCCCATCCCTGAGCAGCGGGTCAGAAAGCAGAGGAAGAGGGTGGTGGAAAATTGTGACCTCGTTGGGCCAGAGAACCTGCACTCCAGCACAGCACACTTTGGGGCCTAGGGCTCCGGTAGAGAGAATGTCTAGGACCCTGAAACACTACTGTCCAATTCTGGCAGCTCCCGGAGAAAGGCCACTGGGGGTTTCCACTGGTTTTAGAAACCTGTTTATACTCCAGCACAACATGACTTCACAGCCTCTGACTTGGAAGGGGTGCAAAGCACATTTAGTTACCTCCAAAGCTGGGGAAGCCAGGGGTGAAGAGCTGGTACAGTCCTGCTCAGCCCTGCCCTCCCTTCTTCAACGAAGTGTGCATCAGGTTGTCAGAGCCTCAAGTCAGACAGACAGGGAGTTTGACCCTGGGCTCTCCCACTTAGTGGTTGTAGCTAGTAAGTTTTCAATCCCTCTGAGCTCAGTGTCTCATTTCAAAAAATGGGAATGATAGTACTTCCATTATACAGGTTTTGAAAAGGTTAGAGATAATGTTATGTAAGTACCTAGGTCTAAGTTATGATAGATCTGACGGTGACACTGACAGCTCTGAATTATTTCTGCAGTCTGCTGGCTCCTGTGTGCACACAGGACATATGGAAAATGGGGGACACTTTCCCCAGGGGGGTCCCTATCTGGAACAGATCAACTGATCGCAAAGAAAGTTTGCCTCCCAGGCTGGGGCACGAGTGTGATGAGTTCTCAGGGCTCTGACTGCACAGACTGCTCAGATTGCACACAGCCGATAAGACCCTAAGCCTACCACACTTTCCATCTGGCAGATTCCTTCGAAGCACCTTGGTTCTCCAGGTCAGCCTTAACCTCTAATAAGCCAGAGGAAGAGATAACTTTTTCATGTGCTCTTCAGTAAACTCATCGTCAAGGGACTCTTGTAACCTGGCTTCCCTTTCCAAACTGACAATATATCTCGGAGAGCTTCCCGTTCCAACCAATCTGATGTCCAGAATCTTTCTGTTCAGCGGACCTGCCAGCACTGTCAACAGTGAGGACAAGGAGCCCTCTACACAGAGAGTCTGGTGACACAGGTGACAAAAGTCAGAAGCTTCACCACTTTTCCCAGGGCTTGCCCCCTTACCTTCGATTCTGCCTAGACAGGTACAAACTTCACACTGCCTATGCTGGCGGTAAAATGAGACCTTGGCTAATGTGCAACTTGTACCTGCCAAGAAGGTCACTTGTGCTTAATCATAAGCCTCCTTCCCCTGATCCCCACTCCCACCCTTCACCACAGAGTTGCCTACAGTTTCCTCCTTCCGTCTTCCTTCTCTGCAGCCTAAAACCTAGTTCAAGACCAGGAGGAGAAAGCACCACGTAGAAAACAGACCAGTCATCATTTGCAAAACAAAACACTATCGATTCATCAACCCGTTCTATCAGCAACGACAGAGTGTGTATCTACTGTGTACAAGACACTGTTCCAGGGGGCTTGGAATATATTGGTGACCAAAACACAACAGATTCCTGTCTTTGTAGCATTACGTCAGCTTTATACCAACAGTGGCTACACAGGATGCTGTCTGGACACATTTAGCCCCATCCCTGGCACATATGAAGTGTTCAACATCCATGTCTCCACCCTTCAAAGCTCTTTTCATTTCAGATAGTTTAGTTTAGGGGGTATTAACCTTGGGAAACAAAGAAAAAAAAGAAATTCTGTACAAAGCAGAATCTAAAGCAGGGGTGGGGAACCTGTGGCTTTCTAGGTCCTTAAGTGTGGCCTTTTGACTGAATCCACATTTTATAGAACAAATCCTTTTATTAATATACTTTTGTTCACCTTTATAGTTTTATTTTATTTTTAAAATGAATGTATTCAAAATACTAAAGAACAAATAAGTTTCAATGAAACAGTCCTCCCAGATTGACCGGCACAATTAGAACATCAGTAAGTCATAAGGGCTAAACTGACGGCTGCTACACTCATGGTTTAGTTCTAACTTCCCCCACCTGACTGGCGCCACTACTGCAGGAGGCTGGGTGGCGAGAGTTTAGGGGGTCGAGAACACCAGTCTGTTATCAGCTTTTGACAACGGGGACTGAGTTTCTGTTTGAAATGGAATTTGTGAATAATTGCACAGCTCAAGAGTATTTTAAAATTCTGTCTGCGTAACAGTCCATCATGTCCAAGAAGACCAAGAGAATGCTGAAGGGAGAAAACAGATTTTTAAATGAGGATTGGGAATTGTAGTATTATCTTGTTTCTGTTAAAGATAAGATGATTTGCTTGCTTTGTGATACTGCAATATCAACATTAAAGAAATCCGATGTTCATCAGCATTGTAACACTCATAAGGACCACAAATATTTTAAATTAAAGAGAGAGGCACGAAAGCTTGTATTGCATAATTTAAAAGATGAAAAACCTGCTGGGCGTGGTGGCTCACGCCTATAATCCTTAGTACTCTGGGAGGCCTAGGCAGGAGGATCCCTTGAGGCCAGGAGTTTGAGGTTGCAGTGAGCTACGACCACACCATGCACTCTACTGGGGGTGACAGAAAGAGACTCTGTCTCGAAAAAAGGAAAAAAAAAAAAAAGAAAAAGCAAAGACAATTCTTTCAAGCAGCCATGAGATCTGGAAATAATGCTACTGAAGCAACTTATAAAGTAGCTTATATACTCAGGAAAAAAGAGAAGCCATTCAGTGATGGAGAAATTGTAAAAGAATGCATTGTCAAAGTTGTAGAATGCTTAGACCCTGATAATGTTTCAAAGTACAAACAATTTCCTCTTTCAAGAAGAACCATAACTGATTGGCAGCATGAATTAGCCTTCGATTTAACAGAACAACTTCATGCAATACTTCAAAAGGAAAATATGTATTATTCCATCACTTTGAATGAATCAACTGATACTACCGAGTTGGTGCAGGTTTTATACTTCATTTGGGTCATAACAGAAGATTTTCTTTGCTACCAAGAGTTACTCGCTTTGGGCACTCTTACAAATAAGACACAGGGAATAGATATCTTCAATAACTTTCAAGATAAATGTCATGAAGTTGGACTGAATTTGGTAAATTTAGTGAGTGTATGTACAGACGGTGCAACTTCCACGACAGGGAAGCAAGAAGGGTTTTACTGCACAGATTAAAAAAAAGTATTAACAAATCCAGATGCTGTCATTTCTTTTCATTATACCTTACATCAGCAAAATCTCTGTGCTAAAGCTACTATTTTAAGTGATACTGCAACAATTTCTAAGTATTGTTAACTACGGATTTGCCTATCATTCTACAATGCATTAGCTATTGCAGGGACAGGTATCTCTGTGAGGACAGACAGTTAAATTTTATGAAGAACAGAATCAGCAATGCGAATTATTAAAAGAAGATTTCTATAGGAATGCAGCATTTCTGTGTGATATCATGTCAAATCAAAATGACTTGAATATTTCTTTGCAAGGTAAAGCTAAGTCTATATATGATATGTGACAAAAAAAGTGAAGCATTTCAAAAATGGCTATCTTTTTTCAAAACACTTCGTCAGAAGGAAATTTTGGATGAACATTTTCCCCAGTTAGCAAAGCTCACTGATGAACAGGATGACATATTCAAATCATTTGAAGAATACACAGCTGTTACAGACCTCTTAATTGGAGAACATAAGGAAAGGGTCACTGACTTTGAGAATCATGACATCACACTCAAACTAACATTTTAGCCTCACCTAATTGATATCACCAAGGCTCCTAAAGAACTACAGATGGGGCCCCAGCACGGTGGCTCACACCTGTAATCCCAGCACTCTGGGAGACTGAGGCAGGAAGATTGCTTGAGGTCAGCAGTTCGAGACCAGCCTGAGCAAGAGTGAGACGCTGTCTCTACTACAAATGGAAAAAATTACCTGGCCAATGAAAATACAAACCAAAAATTAGCCGGGCATGGTGGCAAGCACCTGTAGTCCCAGCTACTCGGGAGGCTAAGGCAGGAGGATTGCTTGAGCCTAGGAGTTTGAGGTTGCTGTGAGCTAGGCGGACGCCATGGCACTCACACTAGCCCAGGCAACAAAGTGAGACTCTGTCTCAAAAAAAAAAGAACTACAGATGGAATTGATTGAGCTCTCAGTAGATGACATTTTAAAGTCATTCTTTGATGCTAAGAAAGATCCAACTGAAATACTGAAAAATGCAGTAGAATACCCATGTCTTTGGCAACATGCCTCAAAAATACTTTCTTCCTTTTCAACCACTTATTGCTGGGACGTTCTCCTACCTAACCCAAATCAAGACACACTTAAGGTCACAAATGACTGACACCCATCTAGCTCTGATCAACTGAACCTGTAGACCTCCATGCTGCAACCAAATACTCAAACGCTTTCTAACAAAAAGCAGACACAACAAAGTCATTAAAAGGTTAGTTAACTTTAAAATAAATAGTTTTCATTTTTTGAAATTATTAAGTACATAATAGTTAGATTTTTACAAAATAATGGACATTTAAAAATATATCTCATTGAAGTTTCTTTTTTTTTTTTTTTTTTTTTGAGACAGAGTCTCACTCTCTGGCCTGGGGTGAGTGCCGTGGCGTCAGCCTAGCTCACAGCAACCTCAAACTCCTGGGCTCAAGCAATCCTACTGCCTCAGCCTCCCGAGTAGCTGGGACTACAGGCATGCGCCACCATGCCCGGCTAATTTTTTCTATATATATTTTCAGCTGTCCAA